>JAQFYE010005866.1:0-11419 GCA_034694305.1 Protaphorura glebata | reverse complement strand
AGTGTAAAAATAAGAATTGACGTTATGGCGAGTGTACCCTTTACTAATCGAAAAATATAAAAATTACAGAAGAAAACGAGTTCGAAATTTCAATAATTTTTTTTTGAAAATCTATGTAATGTCATATTTTGGAAACTACGAATTTTTGAAACCGGGTATATTCATTTCGAACACCCTGTATAATTTTGAAATAATAATTAAGAATTCTGAGAACTAAACGCATAAACGTAATTGTGAGTTTGGTCAGGTGGTTAGTGGTTTCTCTCTAGTACTACTGATTCTAGTGTGTTGGTAAATATTTCGCTTGGTAGAATTGTAAAAATTTTCTTGCAATTTTGGATACCGTAAATGATTGAAATTGAATGAACGGTCGAGCGTTTATTTAAAGACGACACCAGCCGACCTGGCGCTTATTTAAGGACTGGGATGATTTTAACTGCGCCTTCTTATGAAACAACATTGTAACCATTTGTCCATTTGAGACCACATTTATTCGGTCATTTACGGTACTCAGAAGCAAGGTCTTCGGAATTTACTGGTTAGGTTGAGGTGGGTTGACTATAGGCCGTTATATTTGTTTTTATTTTATCAAAAGTATAATTTGTATGGATAGTTCAACCTCTCTTTGATTTTTAATTTCAAGAATCGTCCTTTCACTTCCAGCCTAAATCAAAACTATTACTACTCTTGAATTTTCCAATTGTACCTGACTCAGTTTGCGGCATGTCTTCAACCGCAATTTAACTTTGACTTTAACTGACGTCATAATGGCTGCCATCGGCTAATAGCACGCTCTAAACAGTTGAATAAAGTGTCAAATTCACTGTTTCATCTATTTCCGCTTAGATTCGCGTCAATTACTTAGAAGGAAATAGTAAATACTCTAAAATACGAGTAGGAAACTAGTGAGTTATAGCCATATTGATCATTATTACACCACGAATTATTATTGCTATAATAAAATGTTGTATTTTTTACAAATTGATTTAACACCTAAACAATTTTCATCAGAAATAATTGGTGAATAATTTTCTCTAACTAATTGGTATGCTCCCATTCCTTTCTCACTGGAGATATCCCCATTATGAATATGGCCGTCGGATTCTCTCCGACAAAAAATGTCGATAGTTCTTCCAAAGAGGCATTTCTAGGCCAAGATTTTTCCCTACTACTCAGGGTATCTATTTCTATGCTAAAATATGCCAAACCCCAATCCAGAAGTAAAGATACGGAGATGTTCGACCTTGATTTACAGCGGATCCCAATTAATGTGTGTATTAATTTATAATCACTCTTATGTGATCACTTAAAAATTAACACAACATTATGCATTATTTTTCCTTCTTCCGAACAATTGTGCTCACTTATCTGATCTTAGTACATTGAAATCCTGTAAAAATAGAAAACATTGAGAGCGGAAGCCAACATTTCAGCTTCAAATTGGGAATGACATTTAGTTTTATCTTCTTAAAAGTCCTCCTTGTTCAAAATTGCATTCAGACACATGGGAGAATTCCATTGTCTTATTGTCTAACATTCCGTACACACAAGATAGCATTTATACAAGTAATACATACAAGTCTTGAATACGATTGATAATACATTAGAACCAAAAACGACAAGAGTATTACTGGTAGTCACACAACACAGAAGTTGCATAAAAGTTTTTCGTCCGGGTTCAAATTTAATAAATTACAGAATAAATAAATCGTATTTTTCAACTATTCATGAATGAACAGTTACGGTGTACCGGCGCTCAGCGGAGCTATTGTAAAAACAGACGTGACAAGAGAGATTTACTCTAAAATCAATTGAAAAATATCTGTGTAAATATTTTCGTATTTCATTTGAACCAATTTAAAATCTAATTGTCTGTTAATACATTCAATTACCATATTTATGGTAACTATTCGTAACACTTGTTTTTGCTGTTCGTCCTGCAGCACTTTTTTCTGAGGCACTACTGATCAGTTTTTTTCTCTCGCTACATCACATCGTTTCATCATCACATCGTTTCATCATCACATCGTTTTCATTTCAACTCGAACATTTAATACTAGTCTCGACTAAGTAGAAACATATTTCAGTGTGTACAAACAGCGTGCTTCAACAGAACAAAGGGTGATACACATTTTGAACATAATTCAATGCTAGTACTCGGTTTACAAAAATGTGAGCTAAAATGAATGAAACCTAGGAGTGATTTTAAAATTTTATACGTAGAAATTCTGGAGTGTCAGAAATCAATCAATCGTAGATGCAGAAAAAGCTCCCCAAGAAATGCATGCATCCTTTTATTTTGCAGTCCCACATTTCAACTGAGCAGCATTGGGTTCAAGAATTATGAACCACCCCATTGAGATTGAGCGTTCAATGAGTTTTGCTGAATTCATTTACCGGAAAAATTAATTAAAACCCAAACTTGAAGGGCTCTTGAACTCGTTTGGCTTCTTTGATCATTAAATTAAAGAATCTGACTTGAGACACCTTCCAAATTCTGCATTGGAGTAATATTAAAATTCAAATGATACCGCACGTATTTAATGGGTTAAAATAGGACAGGTGGATTTGGCTGGATCTGAATATATCGTAGCTCTTGACCTACTGAACAACTTTTGTGACGATTGTACTCCCCATAAAAAACCATTTGGCCGCCATAAATATACAGGTCGTATGTGCTAGCAGCCGTCAGTAATTTTTTGGGTTGGACATTCACAAAGGTTGTTCAGCAGGTCAAGGGCTAATGTACAAAGTCCATCCTCCATCCAAATCTATCTACCCTCATTTAATCCATTAGCATGTACCTTTATCGACAACATCCCATAAAATATGGCAATTCACGTTGCCTGAACTTTTACAACTAGTAACAATAAAGTGACGTAAACTTGCCTTGATTTCGATGATAGTTGTGTAGTCATATAGCACAGATAAGCATCATTTTAATATTTGGTAGTCATTCGTAAAACTTGGAAACAGAATTACCCTGAGGCAGAGATAAAGACTATAAAGACTGTCTTCCCAGTCCGATCCATACATAAAAAATTGTATGTTTGAATTTTTGAAGTATTGGGAATTGTATGTATTGAGTTGGAATGTAAAATTGCTGCGAACATGTAAATGATAACTGACATTAGCCAATTTGTTGTTTAAAACAGCATGCTTTAATTAAGTCGGAATAATGTAACACCTAATGGAAATCAATTTGACTATTATGTTGAACTGTTTAGGAAATGGAGCATTATGACTTTAATAAAGAATTCTCTGATTCTTAACTATTGTTGAGATATATTTATTGTATTGTTTTTATAATCTTCCAAAATCGGCGTTTACTCTTTTTCCGGATGAAAAAGATCAGATTTTGACGACGAGCTGTTGGCTAGCCCAAACTTGGAGGGATCATCACTTGTCATGGAATTTGAGTGAATTTGGTGGAAATAAAATTATTCGACTTCCGTTCACAAGAGTTTGGAAACCGGACATCATACTATACATCAAGTCAGTTGTATTTTAAGACTGGATGCTGTCCCCCATAATTTTATAAGGAACGTACAAACACCAATTCGACCTCCTTTCTGTAGCATCTGATACACTCTACTGCGACCCGTATTTAATTGGACCTGTCTTATCCTATTTTTATATAATTTTAACGGAAGACCTCGCTAGAAATACTAGTCCAGCTGAAATCTAAAACGATTAACAATTTTGTCTTTTCCGCTGACGGTATTCATTGAATTTCTTTCCTCTAATTTTAATTACATAATTATCACTTACAGAATGACATTTTTTTATAAAGACATTTTCGCTTGGGTCTTCCAACATCGTTATACGGAGATTTTACAGTACAAATTCCAAATGCCGACATTCTTTGGATACTTAATCCAAAAGTTCACACATAAACTGTATTATTGTTATACCTTTGAAAGTTAGAACTATTCATATTCTCAATCGGTATTACGTACTGTAAATGTCTTACAAACACCAAATATTATATTTTTTTAATATCCAAAGAATCCAAAGTGCGGACTCGCAATACTCATCATCGGTGATCAACACGAATGTGTTAATGACCCATACAGGAGAGGTCACTTGGATGAGTCATGGGATATTCTGAAGTTCATGTGACATCAACGTTGAGTATTTTCCATTTGACATTCAGAGTTGTAATCTGAAATGGGCTTCTTGGACTAATGATGGTTATCAGGTGAGTTGAATTTATCTTGTTTATTTCGTAATTGATACTCATGTTGTGTGATTGTTGGAGAATTTTAAGAATGCTTAGTTTAGAGAATTTTATCAAAGACTCGGTGATAGCGAGAGTGAAGCGCAAGTAACGCTTTTAACAATAAAATGAAAATGTTTCCAAACTGTACTGGGTTAATTTTATTTTTCCTCAAGTATGAGCTCAAATGTGATTCTAAATTCTCTTCAAAACTTATTATACCGGGGTTTTCGCAATTGGTTAGTGTGAATTACGTTCCTGACGTTCAACTCAATGTCTACATAGTAAAAATATCTCTTCACCAAAAACTCTGTACGACGCCATATGTAATGTACACAATATCGAGTGTCAAGTTTACATTTCAGCAGGTTTGATGCAATTTTCCTGGCAGAGTGTTTTAAATATTTGGATTTTCGAAAATAATTACTGTCATGTTATACTTAAACTTTCTTTTAAATTGGAATTAGCTTGAACTTCGACTCCTAGAACCCGAAGGAGACGTTTCCAATTATCACACGAATGGAGAGTTTGATTTGGTCAGTCTTTCAGCGACTCGAAATGTGAAGATTTACTCATGTTGTCCAGAACCCTACCCAGGTAAGAAATGCCTCAAAGAATCCAAGTAGACGACCGATATAGATTGAAATGATTATAACCAAGACATTTACACAACGCATTCATAGATATCACGTATACAATCGTCATGAAGCGACGACCCTTATTTTATTTCTTCAACTTGATCATCCCGTGTCTGCTTATCAACGGAATCGGTGATTCGTGCTTTTGTGGTTCAGTGTTCATCAGAATTGACATCATTTCCAAATCTTGCTGTCAGAATCGGCACGAACAAGAACCTCTTAACATAACCCTCTTTAAATCAAACCTGGTTGAGTGTGCATGTACTAGGCATTAAGTAAATTTGGATCAAACAACGAAAAAGTTAGACGCGGAATATTTCAGCAGATAACCTGATCTTAAATCGTCGAATATCAAACGGCAAATGGTTTTCCGCCGACTGCTATGAAGAAGTGTATGTTCTGGCATTAACTTTTATCACGCTATTTATTACATTATATTATAAGATTGAGCCTGAAACTCTACACACCATATTATCTATTCAAAATATTATATTTATTAAAATTATGCCAAAATTTGAAGTGACTATTATATATCATTTGCCTTCAACATATCATATTGCGTAATATATGTATTTTTTAATCGATATGTGTAGCGTAGGTCTCAAAAGTTCACTACTCCCCGTCTTGATTCGCATACGAGGTTATGCAAAGTTTTGACCTTTTACACCTTTTCCATTTCCAGACATGAAACAAATAATTATAAATTCGTGACACGATCATCATTTCTCTTCCTTTCACCCGTTATGTTATACATATTTTTCTCGACAGATTTGACACACATTTTCTGTAATGATTTCTTCCGGGGTATGATGAACCCAGGGAAAGTAAATAACCGGATCCGTTTCGATTGAGCCCGTAAATATTTAGTAAGACAAATTATTCAAAGATCAACAACGGAGGACATCATAGATGTTTATAATTGTCGTATGGATCACACCCTAAATTCTTCAATGCATCAGGGGAACTTAACATCGCACTGATCACAAAACCAGATTTAATGTGCATTTTGTTGAGTTTTCGGCCAGACAAAAATAGAAGCTTGTAGATATGGGTCCAATTTATCATCGACTGGCCTATGAGATATTTGGTGGATCGGGAAATAGATCGGAATTAGGGAAATGTTGAAGAAATAGTACTTCTGGAGAAATACCACAAAACATGATACAAAAAACCTCTGTGTAACGATCTAAATGAGATTACACTTTCCGATTTATGAAAAGAATTGGATTCCATGACCCGAAGCCGAAGGTACTGTAGTTTATAGCTTAATTCATCGACACCTTAACCTCTTCGCTACCAATTTCGCACATTGTTTACATTAGCGACAGCCCGGAAAAGAATCTGAAATTTGTTGTCATGGACCAGTTTTTGACAACAAAACACGCGATGGTCCGAATTAAATAATATTTTTGAAACCGCCTGGCCCAAATTAATTTTTCAGCGTAAGAATTATAAACACCAAAACTTCCTGATTTAATTAGATGCACATCAGAACTAACTGAACAATTCAAACAATATAATTTAAGTGATGATGGGATGATGGGTTTTAAATGCTAACACATGACTTAATTAATCTATAGACAAGTGCAACGGAGCAGGTGAGATAGGTAGACGCTGATTTTGAGATGTTACTGGATGAAAAAAACGTTTGTATTGTCCAGAAGCGATATCTTGAGCCAGCTGGAGAACCAGGTTTTTTTTTCTATGTTCCATTGGCCAGACTCAGAAATGATATCTTTTGAAACATGAATTTCCTAATTCAACGCGCAGATATTTTTTGCGAAGATAGGATATTGAATTAACTAGTCTTTGGGCTAGTTAATAACTATTATTTATTACTATTTATAACTAATCTTCCTGGTCAAACCAGTCAGAAGTCGCAATCCGAGGAATGGACATAATTAGGATTCGGTAGCTTCAGTCAAGCCTGGCAAGGACTTGGGATAATTGTTTTAGATTTGTGCAGCCTAAGGGTTGGCTTTAGCGAAGGAATGGGACGAATATTTGGTTACCATTCGGCGGCCGAACTACTCGGCCAACCAAGTACTTCGGCAGAATATTGCCAAGTATTAACTATTCGGCACTTGAGCGAATACCTAAAATTTGGACGCTATTTGAGCACAAAAACCCGTGAAACGAATTTCTGCGGACCTGGACGGACATGCCAGAAATTAAAGACCCTGAAGGATTTAGAGAAAGGAGTGTTAAGTATTTGGTGGTGGTATAAGGGTTTAGGTGGTTTCAGTGTTTAGTGGTTACATTTCGTGTAATAACTGAGTAATGTAATACGTATTCTTGTTAGCCTACGGTTCTGTAACTTACATCATAATGACCTGTCTTGTATAGGGAGTTGTATTTTAATAAATTAAAAATTAAAAATGAAAATTCGGTTGGCCGAAAGCGAATATTTGATATGTCTGGAGGATGTGAAGTGGTGAACTCATTCCTACAATTTTTGTGTGTGTATTCAAGCGCGGACTGGAATTTTGAAAATTTCCACTCCGCGTTGACGTTGAAGACTTAAACTAAAATTTGATTGCACTTTTTCAAATGTCTTCGCACATTGCAAATTGTGTTGTGAGTGAAGACGGGAGTTGCTTTCCCAGGATTTCAATCGATTTGTGAACGCAACGAGTTCACTGACCCCAATATCATTTTCGCAACAATTTACAAACCTTCGTTTTTTATACATACTGATTTCCCCCATGCAAGACAATAAAACGAGTATGTCACGTAGTCGGTCCAGGATTGGCGTATCTTAAACTACGAGCATGTGCAGTAGTCGGGCTGTAGAGGTCATTCACCCACTACGGGTCATACTCGTAGTCGGGCTGTGTCGCATGTTTTGGAACTACGGCTATGATCCATAGTTGGGCTGTAGAGGTCATTCACCGACTACGGTACATAGCCGTAGTCGGTAGCGAAGAGGTTAAAGTTTTATAATAATAAATTTATATAGAAATAAAAAACAATAGTTTGGCTGGGTAGGTAAATACTTTGACGGGCACGTCAAATTTTGAGTTAAATCATCACATTCGCCTAGTAAAAATTAATTTTCAATATGAACATCCTGTTTACAGCTCTTTTAGTATTTTTCGTCCCATGTGACTCGGGTGAAAAGGTTACACTTGGAATTTCGGCACTCCTATCCATGACTGTCTTCCTAATGACGATTCGGGAAAGTTTACCTCCGACTGAGAAAACACCGTTAATAGGTAATCCGAATTTGCAGTTCTGGACTTCTAAATAAGAACGCGACAACAATTAGATTGAATGGAAATAATATAACGCGCAATAGTTGGACTCTGGATTTGCATGAAATACATTTACGAGAATTATTGATTCCATTTCATAATTCAGAAAATACGTTCCATATGCTAAATAAAAGCTTCACGCAAAATGAGAGGACGTTTATGTCAGCTAATGAGAGCATTTTTAACTTTTTTTAAAAATAATTGAATTAAATATTGTTTTGCAGGGAAATATTACGGTGTTAGTAATTGCACCGTCACATTTGCCAGTGGGCTAGCCGTTGTCACACTCAATATTCATCACAGTGGGTTAAGAGGAGCCCCAGTTCCCCAATTACTCCGGTATATCACCCTTGGGGTTTTGGCCAAACTTTTATGTTTACGCATAGCGTACTACTATGGAGAATGGAGAACATTACTATGGAGAACATTCTCCATAGTAGTAATTCTCCATGGTAGTACGCTATGGTAACACTTAGGGTAAGGTCTAACACTGGAAAACATTATTTCTTATCCGGTCTTTGTATATTATGACAATGGTTTAATGTATTTAACTAGTCTTCCATAACTTTTGCAGCACCACAAGAATTCAGTTTTCATTTCCATTTCAAAATTCTTCATAATTAGTTTGAATCCAGTTTTTCTCGCCCAGGAATTTTGAACAAATTCCGAGATTTGTACAGAGTAATTAAATTAAAACGTATTTAGTCACACGTGTATACATGTTAACATGTAGAAATGTTATACAATAAAAAAATCATCTAAAAAATTTTCTAAATTATTTTGAATTGCAATAATATTTTGAATGCAAAATAAAATGATGTTTATTTGTTTGTGTGCATTCATGTATGCGTTGATCTCCCTCGCCATTTTCTTGGCTGAAAATAGCAAATACAGGGTGTTCGAAATGAATAAACTCGATTACAAAATTCGTATTTTTCAAAATATGGATTGGATTTTCTAAAAAGTATATTTATTGAAATTTTGGAAGTACTTGCTTTTTTTACCGTTTTCATATTTTACGAGTATTGAATAGTATTCCCGCTATAGTGGCTATTCTTATTTTTACACTCCCGGAGCCTAACAACGTTATCTATTAGCATACGAAAGTCCTAAGTTTTGAAACTGAACTCCACTGTTCGTCGATATTTCTTTTCAAATCTAACAAATATCTAAAGAAAAATCATTTCCAAGATTTTGTTTTTCAAAGTTCAAATTTTCAAAATTTTAAAATATTATGCTAATAACGCTGTCAGGCTCCTGGAATGTAAAAATAAAAATGTCCGATATAGCGAGAGTACCCTTTGTTAATTGAAGTAGTTATGAATGATTGTAATTCATATTTTATACCAGCAACGCAGAAATAAACCATTGAACTAAAAAAACCAAGTCCTTTCAAAATTTCAATATTTTTTTTGAAAATCTATCTATGCCATAATTTGAAAACTAAACCGGGTGTATTCATTTTGAACACACTAAATAATTTAAAATATTAATTAAGGATTGTGAGAACTATAGTTGTGGCTTGGGTCAGGTGGCTGGTAGTGATTCCAGTGTGTTGATAATATATTTCGCTTGGTAATTGTAAAAAATTTCTTGCAATTTCGGATACCGTAAATGATTTAATGAACGCTCGAGCGCTTATTTAGAAACGACACCACCCGACCCGGCGCTTATTTAAGCACTGGGGTGATTTTAACTACGCCTTCTTATGGGACAACCTTGTAACCATTCGTCCATTTGAGACCACATTTATCGATAACCAGGCGTTTATTCCGTCATTTACGGTACTCAGAGGCAAGGTCATCGGAATTTATTGGTTAGGCGGAGATGGGTTGACTATAAGCCGTTATATTTGTTTCTATTTTATCCAAAAGTATAATTTGTATTAGTAGTTCGTCCATTCTTTGATTTTTAATTTGAAGAATCGTCCTTTCACTTCCAAACTAAATCAAAACTATTACTACTCTTGAATTTCCCATTTGTGCCTGACTCGGTTTGCGGCATGTCTTCTACCGCAAAATACTTTTACTTTAGGTGACATCATAATGGCTGTCAATAGCACACTCTGGCATTGCCAAATTTTATTCAAATTAAGCGCTAACTCATGGAAGCGTGCAGGAAATTTCTTTGATAGCAGCACGCTAATAACACTGAATAAAGTGTTAAATTCACCGTTTCATCGACTTCCGCTTAGATTCGCGTCATTTACTTAAGAAGGAAATAGTAAATTACTCTAAATACTTGTAGAAAACTAGTGAGTTATAGCTATATCAATCATATTACACCACAAATTATTATTGCTATTATAAAATGTTGTATTTTTTGCAAATTGATTTAACACCTAAACAATTTTTATCAGAAATAATTGGTGAATAATTTTCTCTAGCTAATTGGTATGCTTCCATTCCTTTCTCACTGGAGATATCCCCATTATGAATATGGCCGTCGGATTCTCTCCGACAAAAAATGTCGATAGTTATTCCAAAGTGGTATTTCTAGGCTCAGATTATTTTCCTACTACTCAGGGTACCTATTTTTATATCATTTGCCAAACAATCCAGGAGTAAATATACGGATATGTTTGACCTTGATTTACGGCGGATACCAATTAATGTTTGTATTAATTTAGAGACACTCTTATGTGATTATTTAAAAATTAACACAACTTTATTTATTTATTTTTCTTTATTGTTCACATTAATCTGATCCCAGTACATTGAAAACCTGCAAAAATATAAAACATTAAGAGCGGAAGAAAAGATTCCAGTTTCAACTTGGGAATGACATTTAGTCTTATCTTTTTAAAAGTCCTCTTTGTTCAAAATTGCATTCAGACACATGTGAGAATTCATTTGTCTTAAGTATTGTCTAACATTCCGTACATACATGATAGCATTTATACAAGTAATTTATACAAGTGTTGAATACGAGTGATAATGCACAAGGACAAGATGTTGGTAGTCACATAACACAGAAGTTGCATTTTTTGTATGGGTTTAAATTTAATAAATTCCAGGATAAATAAATAGTATTTTTCAACCATTCATTAAGGAACAGTTACGGTGTACCGGCTTTCAGCGGAGCTATTGTAAAAACAGATGTGACGAGAGAGACTTTGGTTTACTCCAAAACTAATTTAAAATAGTCTATTTATATATTTTCGTATTTCATTCGAACCAATTTAAAATTCAATTGTCTGCTGATACATTCAATTACCCAGGGCACGTAAAGACACCTTCTAATAGGGTGGTGACAAGAGCCGTGTTTGTTAGAAAAGCTATAAGGGACCATTGTTTTTTTGGGTCGTG
>JAQFYE010005865.1:0-11420 GCA_034694305.1 Protaphorura glebata | reverse complement strand
GGCACTATTTTGCTGTGATTTCACTCTAATATTCTGTGAAATTCCTCTATTCTGCTGGGCGATAAAATCACACCCATTTATATTGTGAGCCAGAAATGAAATTGATATTGTCCGTTAGTGATGTACCGAAATCGACTTTCGGCCAGTGGCCGAAACCGAAATTTCGGTTTCGGCGTCGATTTTGGCCGAAAATTTTGGTTAACCGAAATTTTTACCGGATTTTATCTATTTCGGCCTGAAATCGGGGCCGAAATTTGGGATTCGGCCACCGGTCGAAAATTTCCGTACATCACTATTGTCCGTGATAAAGTCATCTATTCATACATACATATTGGCATAAAATATTGAGATGCAAAATATTCGTCCGAATTTGAGCATGAAAATTTCGGTTTCGTTTCTCGTCTATATGTTCTGACAATATATTATTATATTGTACAGTATTTACGAATCTGGTGAAAATTTACTCTTCCGTCTTGACGAATTCACTCTAGACTATTTTTAAATTATTTTGTCTCAGGAATAAACCATGTCCGGCATCAATGAAAATTGCAACATTGTTTCCTCAACAAATCAGAGACAAGCCTGGTCCAGCGTCAAGTAAAAAGCCAAATGAATCACATGAACTCGGACACAAGCCGGGTCCAGCGTCCAGGAAGAATTCAACCGAATCGCATGAACAATTCAGATACAAGCCGGGTCCATCGTCCAGGAAGAATTCAACAGAATCCCAAGAACAACAAAGATACAAGCCGGGTCCAGCGTCTAGGAAGAATTCAACCGAATCGCATGAACAATTCAGATACAAGCCGGGTCCAGCGTCCAGGAAGAATTCAACAGCATCTCAAGAACAACAAAGATACAAGCCGGGTCCAGCGTCCAGGAAGAATTCAACAGAAACCCATGAACTCATATACAAGCCGAGTCCAGCGTCTAGGAAGAATTCAACCGAATCGCATGAACAATTCAGATACAAGCCGGGTCCAGCGTCCAGGAAGAATTCAACAGCATCTCAAGAACAACAAAGATACAAGCCGGGTCCAGCGTCCAGGAAGAATTCAACAGAAACCCATGAACTCATATACAAGCCGGGCCCAGCGTCAAGGAAGAATTTAGCAGATTCGCATAAACTCAGATATAAACCGGGTCCAGCGTCCAGGAAGAATTCAACAGAATCGGATGAACTCAGATACAAGCCGGGTCCAGCGTCAAGGAAGAATTTAGCAGAATCGCAACGAAGAGACAAACCGGGTCCAGTATCAACGATAAACTCAGCAGTGTCGCATCAACAATTCAGAGATAGACCAGGTCCATCGTCAAGCAAGAATTCAACCGAAACACATCAAAACTCCACAAAAGATGAACAGGATTCATCGTCAAGGAATAATTCAGCCGAATCACGAGAGAAATCTAGAAGAGTTGAAGATGAGGTACGGCCAGGGCCAGGTCTGTCGTTCAGACGAATTTCGAAGATGTTCTTTCAACCGTTGGTAGAGTCATCTGCAGTATCAAAGAGAATTCTAGACAATATTCCGAAAGTCAAAGTTAACCTAGTTTCGCTCACAAATGCTCAAATCCTCCCATTTCAACCGAAAAAGTGAGCTAACACTTGTTTCTTTACCTCACTCCTAATATATAGGTGTTTATCTAACATTATTTTTCTTTGGTTTATCAGAGACCGAGATGCAGTAGGAAAACAAAATACCGACAGAGAACTCAAAGTCCACCTAAAGCGCCTTAACGAAGAGAAATCAATGTCATATAAACGCAAGTAAGTAATGTTAATGCATGCTTAGTGCACAGACAATATTGTATTATTTTGAAATAATGCTACATGTTACTACATGAGACTGTTTGCAAATGATGAATTTATTGTAGTCAAAGCCGTGAAAAGAAGTTCGAGGACAGTACTTCAGAGAAATATTTAATTTTCAGAAATCGAGAGAAGGAGTCTCGAAGATCGGGAAGACCCAGGCTTTATTCCGTAGAAGTAGTTGCGTCTGATCCAACTGATCCTGATTATGAGCCAGCGAGTGATTTAGCAGAAGGAGAACCAAACAGGACACACCGCCATATATGTAACTTCTGTGGTTACAATGCTAACTCTTTCAAAAATTTGGAACGTCATATGTTCTCTCACACCGGTGAAAGACCTTACAAGTGTCGTGTATTAGCTTGCCCTGAAGATTTTACTTGTTACTCCGATAAAATCCATCACGAGCGCCATACTCATCGTGACTTGTTTAGATATCAATGTGAACAGTGTAAAATTGGTTTTCAAACTGAGGGTGATCATATGAACCATACTTTCACTCATCCGTTAGAATTTGATCTATCAGGTTCCACAAGATCTGATCTACCACCACCAGCAGAATCAATGCCTCGTCATATTTCATTATCTTGTTCACATTGTCCCAAACTTTTCAATTCTTCCAGAGGACTTACGACGCATATTCGTTTGATGCATCAAACAAATGTTACCTCGGACAATGGGAATGGTCGTGGGACTCTACTTTTCAGTTGTCCAGTCTGCTCTAAACATTTTCCACTCAGAAAAGCACTAGAAGTCCACATGTCTACTTTTCACAAGACTACTGGCGCCGACGCTGAAGACAGTTCTACCTCAATTCGGAAGGCACAGACATTTTATTGTACAAAATGTCCGAAAAGTTTCACACTCCGACGTGCTCTTGAAGTACATTTGTTACTCACACATGACGTAAAATCAAATGTCGGAAAAGTAGATTCTGCCTCGTCCAACGAAACCGAAACGCCTGGACCTGGAACACTTTTTTGCTCACAGTGTCCCAGATGGTTCAAACTCAATAGAAATCTTGAGTTACACATGTCTTTGGTGCACAACGCTACAGCGAAATCGTCTGACCAGGTGAAAGATAGTTTCAAGGAAATTGGGCCACCCAATATGTTCATTTGTTCACACTGTCCTACCGTATTTGAACATAAAAATAGTCTTGAAGTCCACTTGTTTACCGTCCATAAGGAAGTAACGATGAGTAATGCGTCGAATATTCCAGGCCAGACTGCATCCGAGGTAATGTCGAACAGAGAAGAAGTTCCTGGACCTCCATTTCAATGCTCGGAGTGCACCAGATGTTTCCCGCTCCGTAGAGGACTCGAAATGCATAAAAGTTTGAAGCACAAAGTAATTATTGGAGAAAAGGATGTGAGTTTTGAGAAGGTTTGGAGCGAAAAGGTGGGTACTGATAAGACACCTCTTGGGAAACCTCAAGCCTGCGGTCACTGCTCAAGGAATTTCTTTACAGTCGAAGAGCTTCAAGAACACGTGAAAAGTCATGTGAGGACTTACGGAGGTACAACAGCCGCCAATCCCCTGCCTTTCAATTGCTTTTATTGTCCAGCACGTTTCAGTTCAATGTCATTGTTGCAAGAACATAGTAGAAAACATCTGGATGAGCGAACAAAAACTTGTAAAATCTGTGGAAAAGTTTTTGCTAGTCAAGAGGACTTGGCTCTTCATGAAGTAAATCATAGTCGAGAGAAATTAGCCACCTGTCAGTATACAAAAGATGGAACGACACACCGTTATTTATTCACTGTTCATGATGACGGTCCACCGACAATAACTCCCGTTCCCGGGACAGAAAATACATCTGGACCTTCAATATCTTCTACAAACGCAAAACCTGCCACTTCCACTACCACCAAGGTGTTCACTGGTCCTGCCAGGAATCATTTCACACAACAACCATTTTTATCACAAGGAAACAACAGCACAACTGGAACTTTTAGATTTGATCAAGATCAAGCTTATCCTCATTCGGATCTTTCCGGAAGAAACGTCCAAGTTCCAGTGCAAGGAGGAATAATCGGCAGTAACAGAGGCCCAGAAGATACATTCAATAGTACGTTTGGGAACAATTTTCCAGTGGTAAATATGCAGATAATAGAAGCGTTCACAGCGGCTGCTATGGCCGGAAACGCCCAGCAACAACAGCCACGGCCCAATCGTCCTGACCCAGCGCCAGCGAGACCGGTATGGGATGTCCCAGTATCAATATTTATGCCAACGCCACCCGGACTACCAAGAGCATACCAAGCCCAAGGTCGCAGAAATTCCAAGGGGGAAGCGTCAGGTCAAGGTCAGGGACAAGTACAGTCTGTACCAGCAGTTACGTTTCCGTGTCCAGCATGCCCATTAAAGTTTTTTACACAGAGATACTTGGACGTTCATTCAGCAGTCCATGTTAAAGAGAAATCCTTTAGTTGTCGACACTGCCCAGAGACTTTCAAATATTCTTCTTCTCTTCTGCTGCACCAACGTCTTCATAACAAAGACGTTTTATTTGCTTGCTTGGAGTGTCCGGCCCAGTATGGTACTGAGGAAGCCTTAGCTCTACACCAGATATGTCATCAGCAGCTCCCTGGCAGTGGGACAGGGACTACGTCAGGGTCAGGGACCCCATACAGTGCAAACTCGGCGTCAGTGCCTTCATATGTCTCTGTCCGTGATGACCCAAATAAACTTAAATGCCTATATTGCCATAAGCCATACCAACACGCAACTGCACTGGCTGCCCATATCAGGTAAAGTGTAAAAATTTATGTCAAAGGAATTAAGGAAATATTTTATTGATAATTTAGGTTCGCCAAAGTCTAACGCGTACTTCACCCATTAAATGACCTAATGACCAGGTCACCTTATGAATGAATGAATGAGAGTTTCGTCCTTTCGTCGGTAGATGTAATTATTTTTTGATTCGTCTTCAGTCTTGCCTAGCTTAATAAGTTGACACTTTTTTTAGACTTTTGAACTAATATGTCTGGACTCTTGACTGAAAGGATATTAGTGGTGTAGTGAGAATGTCTTTCTGGCAGTAAATCAAAATTTATACGTCGGAAGATCGGTCATATTTGAAGTCTATTTCGATTACCTCATCCGAAATTATTTGATAGGGAATATCTGATCCAATGAGAATTATGCCCTACGAGAAATGCAGAGGATAATCCGAAATTTTTATTTTTAGGCTACACACAGGAGAGCGACCATTCGACTGTGACCACTGCGAAATGAAATTTCGTTCTAAACGAAACTTGCGGAAACATGTTGAGAAGAGACACACAAATGTTCAAGAGACTGATGAAAATTATGAGGATGACAATGACGAACCAATGAATTTTGGAGAAGACTACGTTAATTTTGAGGACGAAGAGATGGTTGGGATGATCAATCCAGAGAGTTTTATTATGTTACCCACAGATAATCTTCTTAATCTTAAGTTTGAGGGTGAGGCCGAAGAAGAAGAAGAGATGGAAATCGGATTTGGAAATATTGGATTTGGAAATGAGGATAATTTTGACAATTTGGAAGTTGGTGCTTGTGTACCACAAGTGATTTTGGAAACGGATACGGATGATAACCAGGAAGAAACTATTTTGATTCCAGAATTAACTTTGAATGATGCAGTTGAAGAAGTAATTCCACAATTAAACGTGACAACAGAACTCAGAGATGAAAGGGAGTCGTTAGTGACTCCACCACCACCGCCTACTGATGAGGTTCCAAATGTGGCCACAATCTCGACACCGACAACTCCCAGCAGTGCCGAAACTGGAACCGGAGTCGATGATTTTATTGTTGGACTGTGAACATAAATTCATATATTTATTATTTAAATCTTACCATTAATTAGTAATTTGTTACGTAATTCTCACGCTGTTTCTGTTTAATTATGCTTAAGGTCCACTGACATGCAAGTGGCCCACGCGGACCCACAAACAAATTCCTTATAGCTATTTTTCTGCAATGAGCTTATCTGACATATTTTTTTTAGAATGTATGACTCGTTCGTGACCACTGACGAAAGCTGACCGGAATCATTTTTACACAGATTCAGTCTACGTAACATTTAATTAGTTGTAATTGTGGTACACATTACTATATAATATGTTGAATTTCTTACGCATGTAATGTTTATTTATTGTTCTCATATTAAAAAATCGGAGTCTCTAAAGAATTGGGTCCACGTAGCCTGAAGAAAGAATAATTTGACACATTTTTTGCCAAAATATCCTCGATACAAACAAATAGCAGTTCCATGGTTCATGTATTAAAATTAAATTCATATATAGCAAGGAAACTAGAAAACTTATCGTCCTTGTCCTTACTAGTTAGAAAAGTTCAGAAATCCGGATGGGTTTTGCTCACACCTTTTGTCAATTGTCACTAATTCACGGGGCCAAATGAGACGTGCTGTTATATTATAGCTTTTAGGCAGTCATAATATGAGGACCACCTTATCCGCTCACTGCACTGCGCAAACCAAGGACTTGCCGATTGAAAGGACACCACACACAGCTAATGGGTCAGATTTGGGTGCGTTTTTGAATGTTGTGGCCGTCGACCCCCTGAACAACTTTTGTGAAGGTTGAACCCGCAGAAGCTGCACCGTTTGGACGTTAGAAATGCACGGGGAGCAGTGCTACGCCCAGAGACGGCACCTTTAGTTGCGTAATTTCACAGCTTCTTGTAATATAAAGACTAAAGATAACAGTCGAGGGCATTTATTTTGAAGTATGATATTTAGCAGGTCAATTATAGTTTGTTGCCTTCCGCCTAGAACCATGAATTTAATATTTGAAATTAGTTTGTATCTGGGTCGTCAACTCCACAACTCACGCAACATCAGCCCCAGAAACGTCACACTGATTTATCAGTGAGTGTCATTAATTCCGACTGAAATGATGTGCTACGCTCCCGTGGCTCTAAAGTGGTTCTTTTTTTATGGATAATTTCCATCAGGGGCGAAAGTTTTGCTTCACGTTTCCGCTCGATTAATTGCTTGTTAGGTCAGGGTGACGCAAACCTGCTCGTCTACATCTTCCATTATTTGTGAAAGTCCACAGCTACAAAACAATTAAGGAGATTACTTCTTTGAACTGTTCTCCCCGACCGACCGGGGAGGCATATAAAAAAAACTAGACGTCCAGCGAAAACGAACTTTTCAGCTAATACTTAAAAGTTCAAAAGGTCATATTTGCTGGACATAGCCTTAATTTCTGCTTAAATATTTTATGTGTATAATTTCCCCAATGGGGGAAAGGTTCGAGAGCATTCCTTCCAATTGTTGTTGTAAACTCCACAAATAGGACGAATGTGAAGGATCATCATTTGGGACCACCCTTCATAAAACGTGTATCCTGTTCCTGTACCCTGTCTCAAGTCAAAACGTAAACAGGACGTAAACACGTTTCTAGATTTGTCAGACGTCATAATATCAGTCAGACTGACGAAAAATTAAAACATTTAAGAAATATCTATTTATGGAAAGAATACGCGTATTACATATGACCTGTGACCTGATGTAATCAATTAGCACTTGTCTTTTTTGTTTAATGTTGACCAATTTCTCACATTTGACCTGAAGAACTATACTCATGAGAAGTTGACAAAATGTTCACCAGGTAAGTAATCAATTTTAAAACTTAATTCAGTTCTTGGTTTTAGGATAATTTTAAATGTCTTGAAAGTGTCGATTGAATGGATGATCACGGCGAATGAATGTTAAATCAACTGTTGTGGAATATGTTATGTTTAAAGACGAAATATTTTCAGGAACTTCGAAAAAAGCTGGACAAAGTTTAAATGAATCGAGCTCAAGTTTAGTTAACAATTTAAATCTCGATGTCTTATTTCATTTAAACGAAATTGGCTAGTTATAATTCTAAATCAGATTTTCTATTATGTTAAGTTGGTGTGTAGAATAGAAGGTGAAAACCGAGTTTTCCGGAGAAAGGGGGCACAACACAAACCATATTATGGGAAAATATACACCGTTGGAAATCGTTCCACTTTTATGTATTGTCGGCAGTGTCATCCTGAACAACTTTTGTGAAGTTCCTTCGTCCAAAAGTTTAACCGTTTCGTCGCTGAAAATGGACTGGTTAGCATGTAAAGTGAAAGCGAGTGAAAGCAAAAGTGAAAGTCGTAGGCTGAACGGCGTAGCACACGCTAACCAGTATATTTTTAGCGGCCAAACGGTTAGACGTTTGGGGGTAGGGCCTTTACAAAAATTGTTCAGGATGATACTACCGACAACAAACAGGGAGGTGCAAAAGTCACCGTAAATTCGAAACAAATTCTTTCATATTTTGAATTTCAAAGATTCCAAAATAGCCATTTTGTTCAGAAAGCGATTGTGCAAGTTTTGATTTATCGTACTCGTATGTACGTTCGTGCGGTGTGTGCGCACCAACACAAAACATAGACGAAACTGGAGTTTTTTTTAGCATGCACAACAGCACAACGAACAGAATTGGTTTTACATGCTATAAAGACTCCAGTTTCGTCTATGTTTTGTGTTGACGCACGCGCACCGCGCAACGTACACACGAGATCGATACATCAAAACTTGCATAATCGCTTTCTGAACAAAATGGCTATTTCGGAATTTTAAAATTCAAAATATTAAAGAATTTATTTCGAATTTACGGTGACTTTTGCACCACCCTGTATAATAAATGTACCGATTTCCAACGGCGCACATTTTCCCATATGGTTTGTGCCCCCCTCCTTTATTTGCTCAAAGCCAGATGTTTTCAGATTAACTTTATCTTAATTCGTCACTTATTTCTGTACAGAGACAGTCTACAGGATTCGATGGATAAGAATCTTACAATTCGATTGGAACACTTGGACCCACAGGCAATTCACAATTGGCTTGCTCACGTCAATAGAACGTAAGACAATTTTGGATATTCATGGTAATCCGACAGCTAGGCAGACCGTCCCGTGCATTTGACATACCAATTTGGAATCGTAATTAAACATGCATAATGTTACATGGCATATTATATTACCTGTAGGGTTGATGTGTTCAACGAATATATACTGTATATTAATTTATTATGATTAACACTTTATTCAGCATCACTGTTGACATGAGCGGCAGACTCCAAATCCTACTGACCGAAATTGACAGGAAAGAGTTGACCGAACTTATAGCTGGGAAGAAACAATCCAAGTCGACGCGGAAGGCACCTCTTCAAATGAGGGTAAAGTCAGCCACAAAAGCAGGGATGCCCCCACGAGTAAGCGTCAAACACAAGAAACCTACAACTTTAGTAGATGCAGACGGTCGGATCGACGTAGACGCTGACTTCGTTCGTTATATGAGTAAGGCCAGAAAATTCACTCCAACATCAACAAAGATCTCAAAGAATGGTCAAAATAATTCAACCGACAGAGAATACAAGACAATTGTAGTAAAAACTCCTGGGAGTCCCATTAGTCGCACAAATCGTCCAAAGAAAAGTGTGACTCGGATGGGTACTCTAATAATGGAGAGACGAAACTATTTGGGAAAACGAGAACAGAAGGCAGTTTTTAAGACTCTCCCTGGTAGCCCCGGTTGTAATTATCTACGAAAGGGACGTGCCGCCTGTGAGAATACTCCAAACGACGGTCAAAATGATCAGAAACATGCTGAGGCTACCGCTTCTGCCAATGTCAGTGCCACTCTCGTGAGCGCTAACTTTGTAGAACCAGTATCGGATCCCCAACCAGGACCGTCCAGAGGTCCAAAGAGGGAGCCTAAATCAGGGCCGTCCAAACGTTCAGTACCGGACCTCCAATCAGTGACTTCCAGACGTCCAGTCTTAGATCCGCAACCAGGCCCTTCCAGACTTCCAGTCTCAGATCCACAACCAGGCCCTTCCAGACGTCCAAAGCCAGAACCGCAATCAGATCCAGACCACGACGAAGAAGGAAGTCTCTTAAATTGTAAATATTGCCAGCTTTGTTTTCTTGATGATAATTTAAAAGAGCACGAACATTGCCACAGAATCCGCCGAAACTCCTCTCCGACACCTCCGAAAGTTATTCCGTCAACGTGGTCAGAGTCAGACTCTGGCACTGACACCGAAAGCCTATACTAGAGGCTAATGAATTTTGAGAGTCCACCTTTGTAATCTGAATTTCGAATTCAATTCAAATTCAGAAAGCTGTTAGAGCTTTTGAAATAATTTTGTATTCTATTACAACATGCTTCTTTCTGTGAGCTGTTTTATTGTAGGACAAAATAAAGTAAATATGGGTTGTTGCTACCTTGTCATATTTTATACCAGGATAACTTCACCATCCATCCTGAGGGAGTCATTATAAAAAAATATTGCAAACATTAATTCTATACATAACGTGAATAACGACATTTCATCATAGGAATGTTTGCAAGAATTTTGTTGAAAGACTTGCACTAGTTTTACTCAGAGTATTATTGTATAGCAGCTTTGAATTCCATTTTCTATTATAACTAACTAGAGTTGAAATTACTAGGAATTACTACACATGAATGAGCTGACCAGAACGAGAATATTTCATACGACAAATCTCTGTAATAATGATTTTGAAGAAATATAATTCGTTTCCAGCGTTTGTTGGTGTCATTGGTGTTTAAGGCATAAAAATCTTACTTATGAGATTGTCTGGGCCTAAATAGAATATTTTGGAGTGTAAACCAAATGTACCTGGTTGATGCAGAATTCAGGCCATGGCTTGGAGAACATGTTCTAAGATATCTTAGGCAGATTAACTTAATTTCCTTGGTTAGGTATGTCGTATTTGGTAGACAACTCTATTATTTCGTCATACAAGGTTCAGAAACATACTTATTACGATGGACAAAAACAAGGTATGAAGTAATTATATTGTATTGTATGATTATGTCATAACTTTATAAACCTCATTCTATTCTATTCTATTCTGTGAACAATATTTTGAAAATTTTTTGACGACGAATCGGAATTACATTTCGAAGTGGTGAAATGTTTTATTATTTGAACTTTTGAATAGAAGTGTGTGAGAAGTCCCGTTGTAGTAGCATGAAGTGGTAGTGTTACATACCGGATTTTATGGGCCGTTACGACGAGGGTTCGATCCCTCATCAGACAATATATTGCGGTTTTATTAGTGATTGGAGGTCGATATGTTTATAGAAAATGATCATTTCTCTACTACTATAGGGGTATCTTCCTATGTTAATGCTGCGATCCACTATCTGCATACTTGACCAAAGTCTTAATTGAAATTCGACGTATTTTTCATAAAGGTTGTATTGGAAATTTTTAACTTTTCAAATGAGCGATGCAGCGACGGTGACCTTTACCCTAAAATGACGTCATGTCATTTAGTGTTTAGGTTGACCAGAGAGCATGGGAGAAATTCTCTCGTGCTCTCTGGTTTTACACCCAAAAAATATTCCTTGTGAAAGTGAACCCGGGGCGTCTGGAAACTTACACGTCAAATTGGAGAATATAAAGCCGGAGATTTTGAATTTAAGCGAAACTCCCGTATTGTCAAAATAATTTGAACAATAGGCTCCGTGCACTCAACAGAGGCAGCACCGTTTTCTATATAGTGAACAACGGTCTGGTATAGGGTGTCACCT
>JAQFYE010005864.1:0-11421 GCA_034694305.1 Protaphorura glebata | reverse complement strand
CAAGTTTGTCTCGACTTTCCATGGGCGCATTAGGGAAAGGGTGGGAGGGAAAGTCGAGACAAACTTGCCACATTTTTCTTTTTTTCCTCAACTTTTTCTCAACTTTACCTTGACCTGGGGAGGTTTTCGAGTTAACTTTTTTGCAGTCACCACAGTCAGGTTCTCAGGTTGACATAGAGGTAAGTTTTTTTTTCTGCTCTTCATAAATGCGACAAAAACCACTGCATCAAAATTATGATTTCTCATGGCCGAAAATCCTATTTCTGTGTCTAACCTCCTTTTCTGATTTCTCTTGCAAAAAGTTATACCATGTAAAACCTCATTGTATTATCGTTCCGAGTGTTCGGTTGGGTTGGGACAATAGTCTCATAGTCTCATCTTTCTCAGTTACATCAACGAATACATTACTCACTGAATTAGTCCTTATATCTTTATCTTTGGAGTGAATAAACATGACTTTAAAAAGAAATACAACTAACAAACACCATCAGATTAACTCCATCTTGATATAAAGAACTATTTGCATCCTCTGGCCGACATGTGCAATATGTGAGTTTATAACGTTTAACAAACACTGCAGTCTAAGCTATGGATGCTGTCAGAAGAAATTGGGGTATACATTACGCAGTAAATTTCACAAGACCTAGTAAACAAGTAGGATCGTTAATCTGATAGGATAGGAAGAAATGACACACGATCATCCCTACCACTTACATTTCGATTTAGGGGTAGACTAAAAGGTTTTAAATCCCTCAATCACATCAATCAATAATTATTGCAGGTAATTTATTAATTTCCAAATAATATTAATAAGCGCTTAGATGGGCAAACAGAGGCACTCAGGGAAATCGGAAATTTAATAGAAATTTAGCGCTTTCATTATTATCGAATTGTTAGACGAATTTGGGAAACCGGATATCGGACCAAGTTTATTCTGCGATTAATCGTTAACCTTGAATTTAATATTTTTGAATTGAGGATAATTTATTGAATTGTACAAACTAGAAGTGGATGGCGTGCAAAGAGTAAGTCACATAACCTATGTTCTATAGGTCCAGAGAAAGCTATTTCTAAGGAATGCCGAACGTTACCACTTACTCAATGTTTTTGGGCTGCACGCACCAACGCCATTGCTAACCAAAGCTCTTATTGGAAGTTAGACTAGCCCAGCTTTTGATTGAATCGAAATTGAGATGAACATTTAGGAGCGTTAAATGAATTTTCAAATTCTGACTTGGCGTGTTTTCTGAGTTCGGACTCACTACGCATTTCTTTAAGCAAACTGGCTTTCGTCTCAGCGAGCCAGGTTCTGATTCGAATTCTGGTAAAATCCTTTGAAAATTTGTGCAAGGTCTAACTGACGTAACGGATATAAAATAAACGACTCACGAAATCACATCTCCGTCATCGTTCTCCCGTAAGATGAAGATTTGTCTGATTTGATTCCTGATATTGTTCTGCTCAGCCCTGAACCAAGTTTGCAAGCAATTATTATGAAAAATGTGGCCACAATCAGTGGCAATCATAAAGTCCTCCTCTGTATCCGCTTGGCCCTCGTCTTCGGATCCACTGGTTTCCGCTTCGGACTCTTCGGTCACTGGGTTATCGGGTTGGATGGGGATTCCATCGCGACAAATAGCGCAGAATAGGTGTGGCATGATTTGGGTTTTCCTTAACTCAGGAGCAAAGCCTTGAAGAATCTATAAAACGTAAACAATTCTTTAGAAAAACTTGGCAATTTTTATTCGGCCTTAAAAATATATTTCCACGTTTGTGTCAGGCTCAGATCACATCCGATAATTCGGATTAGATCAGGAGGAGGGTAGTCTGGTCGGTTTTGAATAACTTCCACACCCACCCACCCAGATATCTTGTCGGATTCAAACGAACATTTTATTATACACTTCAGAATTAAGATGTATTGACGAACACGGATGCAATAATTATGCCATAAATGTGTTTAGCAGAGTCAAGATACAGAATGTTCTTGAGCAAATAAAAAATCAGTTAAAATTTCCGAAAAGCATCTCCGATGATCAGATTCTATGAAGATTCTTTGCTCAGATATACCAGACGTCTTAAGAACGTTTCAAAATTATCTGAAATCAATATGTTAATTGAATATAAAGGTAGAGCCAAAATCTTACCCGAATTCTGAAATAAGCAAATCGGTTTTTAGATGAATTTTCCGAGATTGTTTGATTATCGAAATAGGACGATTCTTTAGACAGATATTTTAAATGTCATACGGACAGGGAATCTAATGTGATTATCAACTCTAGCAATGTAATATAGATTTAGATTATGTATGTGATCCGTCTTCTGAAATAAACTACTCAGATATGTAAGTGAATTGTCTGATCTGATGGCCGTTCGGAGACTTTCCACTCAAACCTCTTATGTTTGGATGGACAAATGGCGACTGTGAAGCTCTTTCAGAGGGGCACCAAGGAAGACGTAAAAAAGTTTGTTCTCTCGTCTGGAATCAGAACGAATCAGAATCGTGCAAAGTAAAAATATTAAACCAAACAATTGCAATCGACGTAATGAAATGAGAATGATGTAATGAGGAATAACAAGATTCGAGTCCCTCAATGCGAATTCAATGATTTCTGGTATAAATGAGTGAATCGGAACTAATACTATAATTTTGGATCAAATATACAGTGCGGCTCATAATTATTCTTTTAATATCATTCTCAGCTCAATGCTGCACTCAATAAAGAGTCACACTACATATGTGTCGGGTACAAGATAACCTTTTGACATTTCCTTTTTGAGAACATGACTTGGGATATTTTTTTCCGAAATTAAAGCTTAAAGTAACTGCGATAATCATTTGAACTTCTTCGGTTCAAAGTCTCCCCGGGACGGGAGTAACTAGAAAACAAGGATGGGCTACAGAAGGTAAAAAATTATATCCCACCCTGTAGAATAGAAAAGTCTTAGTACAAAAGTCAGACAAGAAACTGGAGATACATAATATTTTTATCGGAGTTCAGATAACGGTCTCCGTAATTTCTGCATGACTTAAGGCAGGCTGTGTTTTTTATTTTGCTGACAGGAAACATAACTCTCGACGCGACAGTCTTTATCAAGTTGATCCAAGGCCTATCCATCTATTTATTTTCTCACATTATTATCCGATGTTAATGTTACATGTTTGACTCATGTACTTAATTATTTGGAAAAAGTTCGGATTGTTCTGGAATCAAGTGACTATTAGGTACATTGGTATGCAGATCCGATTCACTTACTACAACAAAAATAGTCGTTTATAATGTGGACCATTTCTCTTGCGTTGGCTTGACTTTGAATAAAGCAAGTGTAGGATTTAGAATTGAACTGATGATGACTCATTTTCAGTCATATTCAGCAATAATAGACAGAATTCTTTCGAATATTTCTCGAAACCTTACAACTGTCGACCTCAAAGCTAGCACGGGTTACGACTGGTTTTTTTAACTTTAGGAGCAGGATACTGTCAGCTCCAATAACAAATTAAAATCCATGTGCCGGTAAGCTGAAGACTACCCTCAACTCGAAATAACGTGGAGGTTAACTCGCAAGAGCTCAAGTACAGTGCGAACTTACAACAAACACGGTGGGGTAACTTGTAACTCAAACGCTTAACAAAATAACTCGGCAAGGTGTACAGTGCGGCGCTGTACACCTCGCCGAGTTATTTTGACCACGTAGCCACTTTGCGTTCTTGTTTGACAAAAAAGAAATCAAACCCAGACACCATTGAACGAATGGTAAGGTCCTGCAGCCTCATTCACGCAAATCTCGCAGAAGTACTAAGACAACTGAGGCATGAAAATAATACGATCAAAGAACCTTGAATTTTTAAACATAGTAATCCCAAAATATCGTCATCTCAGACATGATTGCATTGAATGCATAAGGCATTGTCTTTTATGATGTCAATTTTAGAATCAAATCAATTTTCACAATTTCATTCTCTAACATTTGGAGTTTTTGTTTTTTATTCTTATACAAAAGAGCAGAACCCAATGTGCCGTATTGTTTTTCCAGAGGTAAAATCATTCACACACACACAGTGTACAACGCAGAAGTTAATTTGTTTATGTTTTATTCCAAGTTAACTCTAGGATTTGGTTCAAAATTCAAAAAAGGTACAGAGTGAGTTGTAATTACTAATTAATTACAAATAAACAATCCATAACTACACTCTTTACGGGTTTGCGTACATATATACCATTACATATATACTAATTAATGCAACACTAGTATTAATTAGCAGTAAATATGAAATTAGACTTTATAAATTGTACTTATTATTATGCTTTGTTGGGATTTTTTCATGTTTTTATTTACTGAAACACTTACAAATATTACAATTTACGTTATACACACGTATTACTCTCAAATTACTGTGATACTGATAATCTGTAGACAAAGGCAAATGACAAATTCAGTGGTAATAAATCAATGTTAGGAAATTCAACAGAGACAGAAAATCAAGTCCTTAATTGATTAAGCTTACTCTAGTTAGGCCAAATACAGCAGTCAAACTGCTGAATATCAATTCTAAAAATGCCGGATGTCTGGTGACACGGCTAATATGAGGTTTTGTGTATATCAATGTCACATTAATTTGGCTGTAAATTTTACGACTTTTACTTCAATCATAATCAGAATCAGAAAATAAAGTAGTTGGATAGAGAGAACAAACCTCAGTCAAAGCTTTTCAAAAAATTCAACCGTACCAATCAGAAACGAAACAAAAAATATTTACTAATAAATACTTGTTCAAAGTTTCAATAAAATACGTCGTAAGCGTAGAGCCAAATCAATGAGGGCCCATCTCTCATTGAATCAATTGATGCATAGAATACCTTGCCAGTCAACACAAATTCATGTTCGGAACCTGCGGGTCGGAATATTGAATCGAATCCGATTCCAAAATTAATCACATCCCACCATGAACATATTCTAAATTTTGTGCAACGGTTAAATAAGTAGATAACGGCTGACTTATCAGACCAGCGGGGAGTTATTTGGTATAATCAGTCTTTGGATTATTTAGATAAAGGGTAATTTCAAGAAACAAATATTTTCAATTTAGCCAAAACGTGTATCTTATATCAGCTTAATTATTCCTCTCGCGTCTGGTCGACAACCTTTTACTTCATCACGTATTAAATTATTGGGTCCTGTATATGTATAACACCATAACATATTATTTACAGTCTTTATCAAAAGACTTATCTTATTTTTCAAGGCCGGAAGATCACAACAATATATAGAAAAGCGCACCACAAAATTGCACGACGAAAATAAAAATTATATCAACAAAAAACTGGATTGGTAACATGACATTATGCTGCAGATTTGATCCTGCGGACCATATTGTCCACTGCTTGATTAGAAAAGCGATTGCATAGATTCTAGTGAAAAAAGGATTTCTACAGGATTCTGAACAAGGTGTTTTGTTCTTTCAGCTAGTCGAAATGTTCCTGCTAAGCATAGCGAATAAGTCGGACGTCGTCCCTCCAGAAATATCAAATGACAATAATGGATTCTCATCAAATTATATGTGTAAACCATGTCATCGTTCGAAAATAAATTTATTGAATGTATGAAACATAATTTTATTGCAAAGAAAACAGAAAAGGTATTATCTGAAGTTTTGTTGAACAAAGTTAATCTACAAAAACTTGTCTGCTGTAAAAAGATGGTGGATCCGACTAAACATGCTTTCGCTATGCAGAACATTTCATTATTCGACTCTTCACCGTCCGACTGAACCTCAAAAGACCTTACAAATAGTGTCACACTTGTTTTAACGAAATACCGGTGGACAACTCGCAACTTCGATTGAATAACGATTGAATAGCAAGAAATACTCGGTGCGAACAAATAGTGCTTACCTTGGGAGAATACAAACTTGTTAAAATTATTCCTGAATATCAGAGAATGGGTTTTTCCGTCGAAATGATGCCGTAGCTTCGGCAGTAGAACTTAAACCTTGACCTTGACCGGAACTACCTGCAGGTAATTGTCTGCTCGGCGAAGAAGTCGCCGGGGGCAGCCCCCTAGACGGAACTCCATGACTATTTCTATAAAACCTTGTTGAACTGGACAAAGTTGCAAGTAGAACTTCAACTAGTTTTAATTCAACCGTTGGTTCTCGACCTCCAAGTTGGGATGTCCCATAAACTGCCTCATTATTGTTTGAAGAAAATAGGAAGACAGAACCTTGGCTCGGACTATAGGATACACTCGTCGTACTGTCAATTGAACCTCTGGAGCTCGGTGTATTTGGATTACTGCTGTTACTCAGATTTTTGACAAAGGGGGCAGGGCTACTGAGTCGATTATTTGAACTCGTCCCAGTTCCTAACATCACGGCTGTTTCGACGGTTCGGCTCAAATAAAGTGAATTCCATAATTGAATGTCACAGATGCAAGAGGAGGCGGTTAGAGCGGGTGGGACAGTGTGTGCCTTGTAGCCCTCTGCCGACGGGGGATAAAGGAGGGCTCGGAGTTTGTACATTGGATTTAGGAGTGTTTTAGATATTGAAATCGGGGCTCCAGGTTGCAAAGTTCCAACATCACCGGATGAATTTGGAGAGTCATCTTTGGTTAGAATTCTATGCCAAAATGTCAAGTCTTTTCGTAGTTCCTGTAAACAAAATTACAATGAAATGGATTTTCGAGTTCTAATTTATTCAGAAGAACCGAATAAATCCGAAATTCTTATTACATTTCTTAAAACAATGAATCCGAAATAATGAAAAAGTGCAATTGAAAATACTTAGGGTAAACCGGGCTAACTAAAACACTAAAAAACCCCATCAATGAAGAAGGTCTGAAAGGTCAATGCGTATATGCGATATGCATCACTGATTACTCTCCCTTCAGTAGGGACTTTAGCCCTATGTACCATAATCATTAGCAAGAAATTGTAAGCATGTAGAAACGTTTTAATCCAGACAATTTTGAATTTAACGCAACTTACCCATTCTTTCCTTTGAGCGGGAGTATCGAATAAAAATGTTCCTGTCGTCGAGTCGAAACAAGAATCCCAAGTGTCATTCAACAGTTGTTCATTGAATTCAAACTCAAATGGATTCTGATTTATGAGCTGGAAGACTGTGTCCAGGAAAAGTAGAAAAACAGGACTAGCGTGCATGTACGTCGTGTGAAAGGAGTGTCCAGCGGCCACCCATTCCTTTTGAATAAGGGAGAAAAATCCAGTGATGGTCCGAAATCGAGCATCAAGAAGGATTTGTGTCACAGAGCTAATCAGACATGAAATGTCTCGGGACTCATTTTCTTGCAAAATGACGATATGACTATTTGTGATAATAGAGTCTGCGATTTCACTACAAAGTTGAAGAACTTTTGACAGCCAGAAGAACCATTTGGTACTTTCAAGGAGGGAATAAAATCGTGAGTCTGTTTCTTCATATTGGGCGTATGTTTCTGGGCAACAAAGTTCCATCAACTTTGTCATTGACTGTCGAATTTCTTTCACTTGGAAGCTCAGATCCAAATCATAAATGCGTGGGGGTTTCTTCTGGGGATGGGTTTTTCTCAGGGTCTCATAAAATGCATTCTCGGCCGCACTGTAAAAATAAATAAAAAATTGAATAAGATTTCACCGCCAGATTTCAACTAAATTATTAGTTGAAAATTAAACTACGACAAATTCGAAGTTTGAAAACGTTTGACAACTTTCGCCTTCTCCACAATAGCTCGATCAAAATAAATAGCCGAATTTAATGATACACTTCATCTTGGAAGCAATAAATAAATGCCAAACTTACCCGTCAGCCTCATTGTGTAATTTCCCCATTCTCAGAATAGCTGAATTTCTAAAATTCCCCCAAACCCAAAATGGGGGTCGATGACCTTTTAATTTCCCGGACAGACTCACCAGCCGAACTTCCGTCAAAATCTCAGGTACAACAAAACTCTCTGGTAATCTGAAATTAATTCCAAACACTAAATTATTATCGTGTCTTCTTTTATTTCTTCCCTGAAACTTGAAAATTCGAATTTGTATTAATCTCTTCAAGGGGTTTAATTGTGGCCAATCTGCTTCACTTAACTAACTGCTTTTAGCACATATCCTGAAAACTTACGATTGACAAATCTGAAAGGACTCATTAGCATCCGTGAGCCGAAACCCGGTGGATCTGGTAATCTTTAACTCCCTCAACCAATCCGAAGGAACATTATACAATGGTAGTGGGTCAAATTTCATTCCTTTCCAGTCCAATGATCGACAATGGTCTAAATAAAATAATTTCTCAGGTTGCTGAGGAAAAGCCCAATGTATCAGTGCATTGCAAATCTTTTGCCCGTGATCCAGCCTTGAAAATTTGAATGAAACGCGGAGTGTTCGAAAACTCGAACAAATCACAAGAAGCTCATTAATCCGAGTTGACCCAGAGCAAAATAAGGATGCAGAGGCGGCGGTATTTGATGATCCTGTATTATTGTTATTTGGCCCAAGGTACACCCTTCGCTTCGTCTTCTTCCCAGAAGATCCTTCATAATGACAAAGGGTATTGATAGACAGCAGTGGAACAGAATCCTCGGTGCTCACGTGGTCCGAAGATACGAAAACAAGTCGGGCATTTGTGACGAAAAGTGACCCAGAGAAACCTTTCTTCTTGGACAGTGATGTGAATTTCAGGACATTGTGAGCTTCGGCCACCACTAGTTCACCGCTTAAGAAACGTGGTTGCAGAAGTGTCCCATTCTGTGGATGTGGAACCTATAAATCCAATTGAAAACAAAAATATTAGAGCATTGTTAAAAAATTCACCGCTATGATTTTCCGGTTTTACATGATCTTATTTTCTTATCCACTCTTTTTTTCCGCAAATTGTGAACCGATGGCGACCATATGACGTCAACTTCCGTACAGTTTACGCTTTAGGGCTATCTCGGAACATTTTAGGAACGTCGGTGGTTACCCGATTCTTAAAAACAACCTCAAAATTCAAAATTCAGAAGAGAAATAGTGGATTTAAAATTCTAACACTAAAAACCTGTTCCAACATTATCGGAACACTCTTTTTGACCAGAGAGTCTCATTTCCGAGTATTCACTGTACGGCGAGTACGGCCTTCAGCGAACTTCACCCCGTTCGCAAAGTACTGAATACTCAATTGTCAATATTCAATACTTCATACAGAATGCTGAATAACATGATAATAACAAATAATATTTGAGCAAATTTATGCTCCCTTGAAAAAATTAAATGAAAACATTGTGTGTAATTTTAAATGTGATTTACCTTCATTTCGTATTCCTCCAGACCCACGTAACTTCGAAATGATCCCATTTTAATCATTTCGGTGTCACTGTTTCCGTGGCCAAGCGCGGCGCTCGGGTCCAGAACTTCACCTCGCGCTGGCTTCGTCGCCGTCCTGTTAATTTCTTCACGTTCACTTCAACTTTCTCCTTCGACCTTGAAGACTTTTTACGACAGGTAATTAAATGATTGTTAATTTCACTCCAGTTTCCATTTTGAAAAAATTAGTCCAAAATTTCGTCTAGACATTTTTGACAACACCAACAACGACGCGATCACGGTCTGCTAAATTATTGTAATAATTTTTACAAATTTAATTTCATATTTTCTAATTGACGTTGTTTTCATTTTAGACAATTGTACGAATTTAATTTTTGACCTAACGCCTAAACAATTGAATTTTAAATGAAATTCCAGAGTTCAAATTTGGCGGACGTTCTGGGTGGTCTACAAAGAGGTGCTCAGGGATTCAGTCATAAACACACAGTATTCTATGTTACAGGAAAGGAAGGGTACAAACCTTACGGAAAAATGATAGGAATTCCCTTGATTTTTGATATGTTTTTGATTGCCCTTGTGATCCTGAACAACTTTTGCAAAGGTCCTACCCCCAAAAGTCTAACCGTTTGGCCGCTAAAAATACACAGGTGGACATGTCCTATGTCGTAGAGTGAAAGTCAAGATACGGGATCGTACATGCCCCCATCTGTATATCTCTAGTAGTGTCCAGAGGTCCAGACGGTTAGACTTTTGGGAGTAGGACCTTCACAAAAGCTGTCTGTGATCACAAGGACTACAACATATCAAAAATCGAAGGAATTTCAACGGCGTACAATTTTCCATAATGTTTGTGCACCCTCCTTTGTGAAAGTGGGTACAAGTAGTGGATTAAGAGTGCTAAGACGTCTCTCCAACATTTGTGAGTGCTTTCCGGGTAATAACAAACTAACTCAACTTTGTTTCTTCATATAAAAGCAAATCTAGTAATAGCGTTACAAGTTATTTTGGTACTGTGTCCTCACTGATTGTCTTACACTACGTACAGATTTGTTAGTATCTCTGTTGGCAGGACAGTATTTTAAGTATTTTTGTTCAGTATACATACACTCACAATATGCAACGTTTTCTTTGTTGTGTCCTTATATTTGGAATCCAACTAATATGACTAAATTCAGGTTTTCATTAAAAATCAGAGAAATGGGCTAGGCCCCTTTCCAATTTCCAGTTTTCACTCAATATACCTGCAACATACACACCCACATACACATGGTGTGTATGTTGCAGGACATTGTGTTCCTTCGTGTCATTCTCTGGCTTCAGAAATAGAATCTTGAGCCACCCTACGCTACGGTATGTTGAACGGTAGTAAGTAATCTTAACGATTTTTAATTTTACCGTACAAAGTGTCAGTCTGAGCTAGCATACAGTGCATGGAAATCGCAAATAGGGTAAACTGTTGGCAATGTAAAGTAAAGCAAAAGCGTAAACGGAAAGGATTAAATTACTCATCCTGCGTCACCGTCATCCACTTGAAAATAATCAAAATAAATTAAACATGACGTCAACGTACGTGAGCAGTAGTGAGCACGTACTTGAAAAAATGATACATCCTCACATATTATCCTGTCAACTATGTTATGCAAGTATGAAATCTTGAAATTAGCATCCTGGAAACTAATTTGCTATTATTCTAAGAAATTGAGATAAGGAGTCCTTCAGCTTCACAGCCGAGAAAGTAAAGCTCTAAATTACCTAAGGAAAAAGGAAATTCGTCCAGGGATTGCGTTAAAAAGTGTCTCTTGGGTTGTAAACAACGGATGTGTTTACTTCCTGACCTTTCCATTTGACTATGATCGGATTAGAGATTAGATAATGAAAATCCACTGGAGAAAAAAGTCTGCAGCAACTAGCACATCATGCCCTTTCCAGGGATCCAACCCTCAACCATAACGAAGTGGAAAGACCTGAGTCCAAAACATCTGACACTTCACCAAAGAAAATTTATTCTACTCTTCCTAGCGGTCGTTTACGTTGACACCTGGTTATTTAAGGTGTCTTGGCGAATATGAACCCGATTGATGTGCATAAGCCAGAACTCGACTTCGGAATATGTACATCAATAA
>JAQFYE010005863.1:0-11423 GCA_034694305.1 Protaphorura glebata | reverse complement strand
CTCGTTCTCTGTAAAATATCTAAATAGCGCCGTTTCTACCGAGGCCTAGAATGAATTTCAAAATAATCACAAAATAATACACTCGTTCATTTGTATTGGGCCGTGTTATCTCGTTCTCTGTAAAATATCTAAATAGCGCCGTTTCTACCGAGGCCTAGAATGAATTTCAAAATAATCACAAAATAACACACATTCTCTTTTGCTGAAATATAATGAAGAATTATAGTGAATCAAATTAGTAAAATCATTAATGAAACAAGTCCAAATAAACTCTCAAAAACTCATGACAGAAATACGATTCATGGCGTCGGGAATAATTCCGCCAAATCTTCCAGACATTTATTTTTATTATCATTGATGATTCTTCGGAATTCCTTGATTTGTCGTCCAGATACTGCCTCCAGTTCTTCAATTCGCCGTTTCTTCGTCTCCACACGCTCACATTCTGAAATCCATTTAATTGTTGTCCCCTCAAGCTCAGCGCGGAGACGCTGAATTTCGCTAGTATCCTTCGTTTTGTCTGCCCGAGCGGAAGCAATAGTGTTATTGGCTTCCTAAAAATACAAATGAAAAAATTAATAAATCAAGAATTCATGCAGGCGTTCAGATGAAAGTCACTAAAATACCTCCAGTTGATTGCCCCAGTTTGCTTTTTCCTCTTCCAGTTTCCGGATGGTTTCGTCAAGACCAGCCACGGATCCAGACAAAGCGTCATTTCGTCCGTCCAAATCATTATTTCTGATTTCAAGATCGGCAATTTGAGTAGTAAGTACCGAAATTCTCGATTTCATATGAGCCATGCCGTATGAAACGTTTGCGGCGTTGCCAAGCCTCTGTTCCCCAGAGTTCAATGAAATCGGTTCCACTGAAAGTGTCTGCGGAGTTGCAGCGCCTCTTTTATGACATTCCCTCAGAGAAATCTCAAGTTGAGTTTTCTCATTTCGTAAAGTCTGAATAACTGCTGAGAGTCTAACGTTCTCATTCGTAGCAGCGATTCCAACAGACCTAGCCCTTGAAATGTGTTCGATGACCCTTCGCTTCCTCGTAAAGTCACGGTCGGGTATATCGCGAGTTAAATTGGTGACATCCCTTCCATCCCCGTTGTTTATCAGTTCTTCTGATAATGCGACTGCAACACAAAAGTAAAGTTTCAGGGAGGCAAAAATAAGTATTAAAATACAACGATCGCTAATATATAAACTAACCTGACACCTCATGAATGAATACTTTGCTTAGGTCATGAGTCGTAGAAACTGAACGACAAATTGGACATCTGAATTTGAAATAGTCGTTTATGATGTCCGTTGTGACCTCACGATCCGAAACGCAATAGTCGACCTCCGGACTAAACCCGGGGTCGCCCTCGTACAACTGTAATCCCGTCTTGCATGCGTGGTCACTGTAAGAAAGTGGAATAAACGAAATACAAGTTTAATAATTTGTTATACCCAACTAAGACTAAAGAACTCACGTTTTCATTTGCATCCAACTCGCTTTAATCAGACACGACCTGAAAAAATCACACAAATTCGATGTAACTCGGTATTTAAAAGACATTAATTAAACCACCCCGTATATTTCTTGAATTGAAAATGTGTAGAAATGGGATGACTCGCCTATGAAATAGGTGCCCACACTTCCGCGTTGATGGAGTCCTATTAAACGTGACGTGATCACTTTTGTCGACCAATTCCGGTACCGTCAAGTCGTCCACATTGTTAGATCGAAGGAATGAGTGCCTGCTTCGGTGCCGTGCAGGTACACGAAATGCTGTCCCTGGTTTTGCCAAAGACGAATCGCACAAAGAACAGCCCGCAATTGTCAGGAGTAAATCCATTCCGATTTCTTCCACCCTAAAATATTAAGTGAAGTGAGAGCGCTGTCAAAGTTTCTAGTTGAAATTACAGAATAATAATACGACTCACATTATTTGAGACATAAAACTAAAATATCCCAGATATCTTTGTGCGGTCACTAATTAAATAAACAAGTCAACACCGAATTTCTTCAAGAGAAATCGAGCTTGTTATGTTATTACATAGATTACCGCATTCACTAATTACTGCGCAGTATAATTTGATATTGTAATAGTAGGATTGAACATAAACAGGATGATATCATTTTTCTACAAAAGAAATCGTGATTTTATTTAATCAGGGCGATTGGGAATAGGAACACGAAAACAAATAGGATTTTCTAGTGACTTGTGGTGAGAATTTCTTCGTCGCGAACTTGACTTACTTCTCCATAAGGTAATACGGAAATGCTGTGCTTGTGGTCACGAGTTTATTCGAGCGATACAAGTCCAAGAATTCCATTTCGTCATATCTCAATTAGTTTGAAACACAACAACCACTTATTACCGCAAATGAGATTATGACGTAAAACGAACTTAGACGATTAATTACTTCAGTTTTATTTCGTATCAGCGGCACTTACAACACGGAATTAGCATACTCAGTCCAAGGTAAGTTTCAACTTAAAGTTTAAGTTCAAATTTCAGTTTTATTTTGTATTTTTTTTTTTTTTAACTTGGAATAAAAATTATTCCTTTCCAGAAAATGGTCACACGCCCATGGACCCTCGACTTGACGTTCGTTTGCTGCCATTGTCGAACGGAAACGTTGGCGGAAATGGAAGTTCGGGATATATTCTGGACGGATTATGTGGATTTCCTGCGCAGCGAATTCTACAAAATCGGAAATCAAGAAAAGAAATTGCCGACAAGCATGAAATGGGTATGTCCTTCATGCATTTTGGAATTGAATTATAAAATTCCAAAGCCGACAGCTCGACCCACGCCAATCAACATGACCGCCTGGTCAGATTTTGCTTGGGTGTTCATCCCAGGCGACGAGAATTGGGACAAATGATTCCACTATCTAATTAATTTGTTTCTAATCTTAAAAACTCAAATGACAGATCTGTTTAGAATCTGGAATAATAAATTTTAGCTGATCGCATATTTATCCTATTTTTTAGCATTGTCTTTGACTTCTTAGCATAATAAAATCAACACCTAAGATAAATGTCTAAAATTCATGCGCTGAAATATTTTATTACCACGCCCACCAATTTTAGAGTCGGAATTGACGACACTCATTGATAAATCAATTGTATTTTGCTTTTATTAATTAATACTGTTATTATTATTATTATTATTATTATTTCATTTTTAGTGAAATATGTCAAGTTATGTGAATTTATGTAAAATCAGACCGACAGTTAAATTTTTATTTAGTCACGACATAAATAAAACAGCAAATCCGATCTTCTCATTCTTCGGTTTCCCAGTCGGAAGAATAATCATCTTCGAACCCGGGGTCTTCTGCCTCGACCTCACGGTCTATTCTTTCTTGGATTCGTCGTTGTATGTACGAATCGTAAATTGCAACTTGATGGTCTGACCACGGGTCAGGGCCTGCCGGTTCATCAAATTCATCCTAACAAAATTATATAATTAGTTTTCTGCATTGAGATTCATTCTAAGTTATGCAAACAGAAATGAAATATAAACCTTACAACGAAAACGCCGTCTTGCACGTGTAAATAATGGTGGTCATCTCTCCATTCGTATTCTGGGTACTCGTCATTGTACTCGTCATTGTCCTCATCTCTGTCCATTTCACACTCTGATTCACCTTCCGGTGTAAATTGAGAACCCCGATTCAACCACCGTCTCAAAAAATTAATGACCACAAGTACAAAGAAAATCATTTTTTACTTTTAAAAACTGACGACTTTCCAGTTGCGCGTATTAGAGACACGAAAATTAAATACGTAGGTTGAAAATAAATTAGACACTAAATCTCTTCATTCGATATCTCATTCGCCGCAATGTTAATTCTCTGCCAAACAATCAGTTTGCGGCCAGAATTCAAAAAGTCTTACAAGACTGGGTGTTTCTGTTCTTCACAATCATAATAGAACACCGCAAATTAATCACATTCGCTTACATTAAAATTCAGCCGCATTCAGGGAGCATGAACGCAAATAAATAAACTCCACTGCCATCACCTTACCCTGTTGTTGACGATCGAATCATGTGCAGTTATCTTTCGAACCTGCGCGATGAATTTTCCATTTTCTAATGCGCACTCGGGCCTGCGCAAAAAATTCCCCTTTGGTCAAACGCGCAGGCGCGGCGCCATCTTTTTTCGAGGCTCCGCCCTCCGTAATACTTCTCCCCATTTGAAATCCATTAGATTAGATTTCCATTAGTAATGAGCAATAGTAACTTTTTTTTCACTAAAGCAATTCATTGGATCTAGGCAACACAAATACTGAACGCAGTGAAATTATTGCAGATTTATGCAGACAAACTATGCAGACAAATAGTACCGGGTTGCTCAGAATTAAATTCGTAACCTATAACCTAAGAATTACCTTGGAACAGTAGAATCATATTTTACTGTTCCAAAAGATACAGCTTCAAGAGACAACCTAGCAGAAAGTATCGTGAAATAAAATTGCTGCCGTAGTTTACCTGGAGCTATATTTAAATACAGATGTCTGTCGGTCAGGTTAAAATAGGAAAGTGTCCGAACCGAAATTCAACTATGATGACCAACCACGTTGACGAAAGTCGTGACTTCCTCATCACGGTTTTGACCGGTGGTAGAGCAACACCCAAACTCAAACGCCGTGAACTATATTGTATAGCTCATTCATACCGCCTTTCCCTATAAGAATCTATTTCATTTCTCAAACGAATAGAAAGAATCCTCTTTGACACCACCCTGTTTAATTACTGGCAAATAGGCTACAGCAAAAAGTAATGCACTCATCGCGTATCCAGTTCGGCAGGGCAAACGTGGTGTAGTGGTTCGTTCTCGAGACTTGACCTGTACATGGAATTTCCATCTGGAAACACAATTCTTGGCGCCAGCCACGGTCAACCACAATTTCTGACTCATCTCATTCATGTTTCTAAATGCCATTTATGGTTATATCCTGCATTATCTGATCGGAACGTTAAAATAGGCTAGATCCGGCTTGTTTAAGTAAAATTCTTACCATAAACATCAGAAGACTTATATTTATGATGAGATAAGGGATCGGGTTTTACAGACACTTAATTGACATGGTCAGACACCGAATCCTCCAGTTGCTCTTTACGAACTACGTTAATTGTCCTTTTTGAGATTATTCCTTAATTCGGAGTCTTTAGTCGACAAGCAATTTTTAATTATTTACTCACGTTAACAGTTAAACGGTTAAGAACTGCACATGGCAACTTGGTAATTACTGGTTAACGGTCCGGTTAACCCGAGTAGGTATAATAATTATACACCGCATACTACATGTTTTAAAGTTTGAAATCTAGGTTGATTGACCTGAAGTTAGTGAAGTCATCGAGTCGACAGGCTAAACACAAAATGTTGTACGAATTCGAGAGTCAAATTAATTAAAAAAGTTCACAAAATAAAATATCTTCCAGCTTAGTGGTGATAGGTCCCCGGTAGAAATTAATGTCGACTTATAACGACTGTTACCGGTGACAAGGTTCGGGCGACACAAAGATCACCTGCGACGAGGTAGCTGGGCTAAGTTCGTAATCTCATCCTACAAGTTCCATCTACGTGCATGTAATGTATGCCAACAATTTCCGTGCCCATTTTAGAATGAACTTGGGCTAACAAATTATGCCATACGAAGAAAAATAATTGTATCCGGTGATGAGATGATTCACGCCTCCTGTAATGGAATATTCCGGCAGCGCGGAGTGAATATTTAGTTTCGTTTATTGCGCCATTGTAACTTTAAAACATACAAGTCGAGTTTGAAAGAAGCATTGCAATTCTTGAATCGTAAATACGCACTAAGTGGATATAGTATGTCATAATTATTTCTACAAACTTGGAAATGCAACACGAATTTACTAGTTCGTTGTTGACTTATTTCTGTGATAATTTCATTTGAATTTAAAAACAAAGCAAGCCTTTTGTTAATTATTATAATAGTCAGTAATAGTATAGCTGACTCTTAAATTAGTACCTTTGAGTATGAGAACAATAGTTATGCTTAAATTTATTTTTGACTGTAGCAGGCCGTTTCTTTTGTGACGCTGAACGCGAAAACTTGGCTAGTAATCCGTGCTACTCAGTTCGGGTTTAGAATTTGCTCGCGGTGTGTATACAATTTTGTCGGTGCTCACACGATTTTTGGAACTAACACCGAAAAACGGGAACGAATTTTTCAAAATGTTTTACCCATGCACGACAAAAGTTATCCGATCTGGAGTCAAAACCATTGCCGTTGTCAATTTTGTGAGATACAACTTAGCTATTTTAAGACTATAGATTCTTAATCGTCTAACAAATAAACGTTGATTGTAAAAATCTTCCTTCAGATCTGGTCATTCGCATTGATTACTCTAGAACTCGTTCTCATTGCCAAAGTTGGGGTTCAAGGTGTTGGAAAGCTTGACCCAGAGTTTTCTGAGAATTTTGATACAAACACAACTACTATTCAGACCTTGTCTGGCAATACCACTTCGTCTATCACCACCTCTGTTCTATCCAAAAAAAGTAAGACTTGGACAATTTTATTTCTTAAACGACTCAATTTTTTTTGCCGGTCATCGATTCCGACTACAATCATACACAAATGTATGTTTCTCATTCTCATACGAGGTGGTGGGCATGCTTACACCAGGCGCGTTCTGGATCTCGAACTATCGTATCTCATATCGGAGATACACTGTTAGATGTTAATGTGTTAATGTAGTGAAAACTAGTTTTAACGGACTTCGGGTTTTTGCGGTAATATATATATATATTAACTCTCCAGGAGAAATAATTCAATATAGAAAGTTAAGGATGTAAATAATTTCTCCGGTTATTCTAACATTTAGCTTTTTTTTTCTCGTGTAAAGTTCTTTCAGTTACTGTTAACACAATCGCACTCTCCATGGTATGGATCATAGGTTGGCTCGTCGACATGGCATTTTCCATACTTCTCTTCTCTGCAGCAAGTTATGTAAGCAAATATTGTAATTCCTGTACGCGGAGACGAATGCAATTCTAAATTCCGGGAATCCAATTTTGAAAATTTTCAGAAAAGTATTCCACAAGCTCTGATTTGGTTTTACTTCCGGTGTGCTGCTCTCGTCATCCGTGTTATTTGTCTTATATTCTACGTTGTTGCGGGCTTGCCGGTTTTCCCCTGGAAAATACCTGTGATCGTTCTTTTCATTTTTCGAATCTACAGTTTGTGGGTTGTCAATTTATTTGTGAATGAGCTTCGGGATGAAAAAAGGGAATTGGAAAATAGTAAAACAAGGAGACCCACTCTTGTCGTTACCACTACCACTCCAACTATGAAGGACGAAGGAGGCATTGAAAATAAGAATATGTCGTTGGACGATTAGTTAGCTAAATATTATATGGATACAGGGTAGTTCATAATAATTGGCCCGCTCCCGATACTTACATTCAATCCCGAGGGTAACCGGAGATCAGTGAGATATTATGTACTTTACAGGGAGTTTTATGTAGAACCTGAAACAATTATTGAACGCGGAAGGAGCACGATCGCCACAGAGCGCGTGACAATTTTTAAATGATAGACAATATTACACCACAGGGTGACTAATATGTATTCGCCCCCCCCCCTACGGCAGTAACCACAATAGATGTAGGAATTAAGTGGAATACCTCGTTGCAAAGATCAGCTCAAGTGGGATCTCAGAGACCAGATTTCACCTCCACCTAAAAGCGCGTTCGCGCGCAGCGCGCGGTGGAATATAAAAAATCGGTTATTCGCCGTTTTCAGCCGCTTTTTCACGGCCTTCCGTCTGAATAGGCGTGAAAGCTTCAAAAATTCGAAAAACGGACTTCACCAACGCATTCCCAAGTGCTATCTGGAAATTTTGAGCTATAGTTCGACAAATTCTGAGCAAATCGGTTTTGCCCCACTTTTTCTTGAAACACCCGGAAATGAGATTAAGGCAAAATCAACTTGCTCAGAATTTGTCAAACCATGGCTCAAAATTTTCAGAAAGCACTTGAGAATGGGGTGGTGAAGTTCGTTTTTCGAATTTTTGAAGTTTACACGGCTATTCAGATGGAAGACCGTGAAAAAGCGGCTACCCGAGTTTTTATCTCTCACTGCTCGCTGCGCGCGAACGCGCTTTCAGATGAAGCTGAAACCTGATGTCTGAGATCTCACTTGAGCTGATCTTTCCAACGAGGTATTCCACTTGGTTGTACCTATTGAGGTTACCACTGTAGGGGGCAATACATATTAGTCACCCTGTATACTAATATAAGTATAATTCTCTCTCTGATAATGCCTATTCTATATCCTATACCTACTGAATTAATACTAATTGCAACCTCCGCGCCACAGATGCGATTTGTGGAACAATAAGAATTTGAGTTCCTGCAGATTCACTGTAAAACGAATAATAACACTTCCTTCATCAATACTTAAGTCTTGGGGTGTATATCATATAACGGGACTAAATGATTATGAACCACCCTGTAAATTCCTTTCTAATATTCTTCCTCATATTTTAAATTACCTTCATCACATCCTGAGCCTCTGCTCAAATTACTACTATTATTCAACAAGCTAAGCTTTTGTGTCAAATATGACTGCGTTTGTCTGAGAGATAATACAAAGAAATCAGCGGATACATTTATTTGTGAGTCAACCCTCAGTTAGCTGCGAATCATATATACATCTTACGAGCTTCAATAATTAATAATTAACACACGCGGAATCGTTAACACCTTTGCGTGTATGCGAGGTCAGGTGGAAACCCTTTTCACTTTCGTGCTAATTTTTCCTGAATTTTAAGGCAAGTTTTCCGCACCATATACCTTTAGGAAGCAGAGAGAATTTAGCAGAAGTGTAAAATGTGCAACGCACAAGATAAATGCGGATTCTGTCTATGCTTTGGTTACCAAACAGAAATTATGTCGAAGGACATTTTCGCATAGACAAGTTGAATGCTCTAATGGACATATCATGTCTCTCTGCTGGAAATCTGGAATGGCATTTTACCAAACCGATGAATTTAATATCCACGATGAAGTGTTTGTGAACATTTGTATTTATTATTATGATACTCAGTCAGTGCACGTTCAACGCCTTATTTTCTGGATCTATGGTCCATTTCCCCTAGATTTGATACAGAGTCAGTTCATCCGAAAAGTTTTTTTGTCACTTTCACCACGGAAAGAGTCTTGAACGAAACTCTTTCTAGCATTCGCATTCTTATTTATTCGATTAGATTTGAACTTCGTAGAATTTGGTAGTTTTGCTAGCTATTTAAGTCGCACACACAAAGACTGAATATGACAGTGAATAACATTTTGAAGTTGTCATTCCATGGATATTTCCTAATTTACTGGATTTTCAATTCAAATTCAAAGTGTTGGGGTTGTGAGACACTTCCGTCCACACTGCATATTATAAAAGGTAAAATCTAATTAAAAGTCAGAAATCCCAGACGGAGATATTTCCCATGAATATAAACTTTTCTACGTTGTAGAGATTAACGGACAAGGTGGACAGCTAGAACGAACTTGTGAGGGAGAAGTTGCAGTTAGCAAATGTGAAGGAAGCTGCAATTCAAAAGTTCGACCGTCTGCTCTCTCTCATTCCGGGTTCATGAAGGTAATTCAATCAAAACTCAAAATTTTAGATACGTTTGTCCAACAATTTAATATCATTGAAATTATTTATTTTACTAAAACTCCTAATAAGGACTGCCAGTGTTGTCGAGAAACTTCATTGAGAGTGAGGGAAGTTCTTTTGAGCAAATGCTTTGATCCTGACGGTGTCGCCCTTCGGGGGGACAAAGGAAATTTCATGATATCACTTCGGGAACCGGCAGATTGTAAATGCTTCAGATGTGGCGATATGGGTGCCAAATGAAATATTTCAAATCCACCGATGACGACTTAACAATTTTCGAAATTAGTAAGACTTCAATGGAGCAGACATTTATATTTTGAAAATTTCAAATAGACCGGTCGGCGATCGAATATCTGAACCTAATAGAACTGTAAAATCGGATAAGCTGATACTATTTGACTAAAATTGTGACTATCCATCTGATATATGGTAAAATATTGCTTCCGAATTTACCCAGACATGTAAATCAGGTTATTCGATTTGCCGAAATATCTGCGCTATGATCTGTCCTGATCCAAGTATTATAATTTCGAAAATATGAGTGTAGTGTTATAGTTCAATAAAAAATCATTCTCTGTGACTTGTGTGGTATTATTCCATAATTTACAAGTTTGAAAGTCAATGGTAGTTAGTTGAAATTGTATTAAGATTCGCGTTGCGAGTTAGATATTTTGGCACCATGGCTTTAAGTTCCGCTACTGCCAAATCCAAGTCGACTGGCCGTCGTATTGAAGGTTGGACAATTGACACTTTTCATTTTGTTGGCAATCGTGTTATTCTCATGTCTCACCATTGGATTTGCAAAAGGATACATTCCCGCATCATAGTCCCATCTCTATTCAAGACACAAGACACACATCATCGTTAAAAAATTCAAAGCTTTCCACATTTAAGTGAAAATTTAATTTTGCACATTTACCTTCAAGGCTTGAACCATGCCTTTAACTGGTCGACCTTTAGACTCCCAGTCTTTAATGCAATCGTTTGCATAAACCTTCATTTCGCACATTTCTTGTTCATACTCACGCTTCAATTTGCAACCCCATAAATCATTCATGTGCTTTTCTTGCAATGCTCGAAATTTTTTGTCCTCCTGCAGAATCAGACCGAAACAATTTAATTAAAAATAAATCTTAACAATTCACACCAATTAATGACAATTCGAGAAATCGTCGAAGAAATTAAGAAGGAATCCTTTGCACACCACTTGAGCCAATTGGAATAAAGCGACGTCTTCGGCTTGCTTTCGCCGCTCACTCTTTCGTTCACATTCTTGTGAGTAGTTTTCAACGGCGACAAGACGTTCACGGGCCCACTGGCGAGATGGATCCAACAGTTGTCTCTTACACAATTCCTCACTACGTAAACGATAATTATATGAATGAAACGGGGAATTGTAATACATAGTTAAAAAAAACTTCCTACAACAACGTAGGTGTTACAAAAAATGTTAACTTGGCAATCATCAATTAATTATAGCTAATTGGTATGTCTATAATAGATAATTCTAACACTACGTTGAACTATAAACTAAACCTATTCGTATTCATGTAACCTGGTGTTAAAACAGGATGTCATGCATTCTGTACATTGTTGACCCGTTCCTGATCTGAGAGAACTACGTATCGGTGGCAACTCTTTCAGAAGAAAAGTCAGTTTCGAAAACTTATAACACGCCTTCAGGAATCTTCTAACGAGTTACGCCTTGAATAGAGTTCTCTTCGTTTTTCTCTTCTCTTTTCTCTTTCTCTTCTCTTCAAAGTTGACCCGCCGCC
>JAQFYE010005862.1:0-11425 GCA_034694305.1 Protaphorura glebata | reverse complement strand
TTTACACAATCAGCTAATTAGTGGTTTCAAATAAAACCATACGTCAATTCAGGACAATATGTATTTGTACGTATGGGCTTTCCAAAGTGAGCGTCCATGGGTTATGAATTTTTATTATTGTATTCACGTTCCCGTAAATACTCGAGAACAATATAAGCATTGGTACATCGCATCGACAAGAACAAGATTAATCATTTCTTTTTATAAAACCAACGTTATCAACAACATATAAATTACACAAACATGGTAATTTCCAAAACATGGGGAGTTAGATTATCACGCAACGTTTAGAACCTCAAACGAGACCATCCCAAGTTGCAAACGCTGAAATGGACCTTTAAGTTAGTTTTAAATGTGACGTGTATTAATGAATTAGTTCACGACTTTGAAATAATTCCAGTCTGCTGACATACTGATGGTATTGTGATGTAGTAATACTGTAACGCAGATTCACATAGCTTGCCAGTAGAGATAATCACTCAAGTTGAACAAAAAATTAGGTGTGCCTGAAATGTAAGTAAATCATCAAGCATGTGAATGTGTGGGATGGCATTCCGAGCGGATGTATGTATGTAATGTAAACACAAAACAAGGATTCCATGATTTTAATATTATTACAGCTTTATTTACCTATTTAAGAGGATTATCTTAAAACATGACAATGACTCTAAGAAATAGTTTGTTAATCTGCAAAGTCGTCGGAATTCAAATATTTTATTCGAGGTTCTAGAATTTTTTTAAAGATCATTTCATTTTGAAAAATGGGGGATACCTTAGAATACTAAATGTCGAAGGATTTTAAAATATCGGCAGACAATATTGCCTACAGTACATGAGCGATCCATGAGGAAAATACTTCCTCCGTGTCGTGTTGAATGAACAAATTTAATTTATGAAATGGGTTCAGTTCATTTGTGCTGGAGTTTGTATGAATGTCCCTGGAGAATCAACAAAGGCATAATTCCAATCTCCCATCATAAATCGCATGATATGTTAATGGTTAATTTAGGCGTGCGATTTTCAGAAATTAATGAGTCGTAAACAGGAATTACTTCAAATGAGTAAAACTGGATAATAATTGAGGAGTAGCATTTAGCATAGCTTCCAGAAGTGTAATCGGTCACGCAAATACGTTGTGCTCTCAAGTTGCACAAAATAGGCTTGTCTAAGGTTCAACGGCTCAAGTCAATCAATGTTCTAATTATTGATTTATCAAACCTCACTTAAAATTTTCCACGCAAGTAAGCATTTGCGGTTGGTTAAACGAGTTCAATTCGCTATTCACTTTGCCTTACTTGTTGATCAGTTTGCAATTGTTTTCGCAAATCATATCTCACTTGTTGGTTTCAGGAAAATTAACCCGTCCATCCATTTGAAATTTAATTTGGCAAAACAGCGGCCCTACTCTGACAATACGCAAAAGTATATTTCCATTACTTACTTCACTATGCGTGAAATATTTTAGAATCCTGAAAGTTCATCTTAAAGTAAGATGCGAATGTGACCCTGTAAATTTACATTTAGACTACAGTGGTGGAAAATATTACTCAATAATTTCCTCTGACTGATTTTAACCCTGTCGTCTGCTCAAACTTAATCTATTCTGTAAATAATTTTATTGCTCCTTTACAGAAAACACATGTCGTAGGCAAATCGGGCAAAAGGTCAAATATTGAGTACATTTTGGTCGGACAAACTTAATGAAAATAAGTTCGACCTCCAAAATTCTGAGTTAGTCATTCAATTTGACCTGGTAACTCTAGTAGTATGAAAAAAAGACCTCAAATCACACTTCCAGGCGAAAGATCAACCATTGACGTAGTAAATCTAGGAGTGCCTTGCCTACATCTAATTGACCGACCGAAATTTCACATAATGCCACAGATTTCAACCTGTCGGGATCCAGGGTAAAGCCAAAAACCAGTGAGTTTGTCATTGTAATGGAAATTTTAGAATTTCATAATATTTTTTTTTAAATTTTCAGAGAAATGAACGACTAACTTTTTAGATGTTTAAAAGCTTTTCAGGAGTGCATTCCTATAATCTTACACATTTCACAAAAAGATTGAACTTACTTTTGGTCTGCCACATATACTGAAGATTCACATTCAACTATTGAAGGTCCTTGAGAACACGTTATGCCCTTGTGACCATGCATCTAATGTTATTGATGAGCTACAAATTCAACGGGCTAAAATACATACAATATGCATGAAAAGACGTCATCTCATCTCCTGTATCCAGAAGACTCCGGCCTCCAATTCCCTATGGGAGTGAGTTTAATTCGACAAAACATACATCAGTGGTTCAATTGTATGACGAAGTGTTATGTACAAAGCTACGCAGCAATAGTAGTAGTAGTTTAAAATTTACACGGACGGTATAGGATATCTCTTTCTATTTACTTAATGTGATTGCAGTGGGACCATTTTCAGCCGCATAAAAGATTTTGAGACTCGATTTAAGCAATTTGTAGTCACAATTCCAACAAAAACCTGAAATGATTACTTTTTGATGGTAATCTGAGGATATAATTCGCTGACTTCACTTGAAATCAATAGTTTCTATAAATCGGTCAGATTAAATATCTCCGAATGTCTTATCGTCAATCTTTAGTACATTCAAAAAAATTCTGAAACATTCTCAGAAAATATGAATAACTCCGTAGAATCTACCACATTCGCACATACAAATTTTTCCATGAAAATTTAATTTGTGGTAAAGTGGGTTAATAGAGCATTTATTAGGTTCCATGAGTTGGTTTACCGCAAACACACCTTTGCTTTTGTTCAACCCTTTGCCATTCCTGAATACTCTAGAAGATTGAAACTCATTCGATTTTGCATTTGCAGTTTGCACTAGTGCTTTCGAAAAGCCATTTACCGAGCACTACCTATTCATAGAAACCTGGTTGTCATGTATTGTATTGTATGCAGTGTAAATGTTCAGTTACACATGCTGAGAGTAAATTAATTAATTCTAGACATATGTACACGCAGATGTACGCGTAGATGTAGACATGGATTGGTTGTGTGATTCGTGGCATTACAATGCAGTAGTGAGATTTTGCGAATGTGTATAAATTTAGTACGAGGACTAAGAGACGACTGGAGAAATTGAATTGACGTTTGTTAGAGAAGAAGGAGTTAAAATCGTACGACTTTACTAGTGGTAGGTAGTGTGGGTTCGGTTCATCACATGACTGGTTCTCCTGGAGAACTTTCCGTCTGAGCAATTGAATACTGATTAGATAATAGTAAAAAAGGGTTGAATTTTTTTCTGTTAAGTGGTAAAGTCAACGCGTTTTGTCCGCATCCGCATGGCTGATGATATTAAATCAAATCCCACACCCTCTTCAATAGACGGGTTTGCTGAGCATTTAGTGGAACAAACCATAGGAATCGTTCTCAGTTCTCCGTTGCCTACACAAGGACGACCTGTTCCAACCAAAATTAACAGATCCAATATTCGTGTTTCACAAATTCCAACTCACAAAATGACAGAATACATTCTTTTTGGGGCTGGTCCAGCCAAACTTCCACAGGAGGTATGAAAAGCTCCAATCAATTTTTCTTGTTAATGTCGCGCACATGTCAAACCACAATGCAATTATTTTGATAAGATTGTTTAAACTTGTTTTAGACTGAAAACTTAATACTTCATTTTCAAAGTATTTCGACTAAAATTCAAAAATATTGAAAAATAATCCAATAAGAATAAATATTTTGACACTACCACATAGCAATTATTAGCTTTCCGTCTGGCTTTGGAAGGGTACCACTGGTTAGTACGAATGAGATCTTATATCTTGTCGACTATACGGAGAGTATCTTCACATAGTGAAGCAACAATGGATTGTACAAACCGATACAAACGGTTCAGACCTGTATATCCAAGTTAATACAACGACGTAACCAGATTAATGATTCTGAATAATTATACAAATACGTTCAATTAATCACACAGAAGCTATTATGCTTAAGTGAATTGCTTGTTAAATGTTATTTTGGGACTGCAAGGTGCTCCATAACTGCGCTTCCCTACTTGCCCTGCTGTTTGTCAGAACAAAGTCTGATGCAGAATACCGTGTACTTGAAGTTGGGTTAAGTATAGGGTAGTTCGTAGTTCTGGTTCTGACAGGTTCTATTCAATGATTTTTATTTCGTTAACCGTACATAGATCTTAGACATTACTTCTGTCGAAATCATTGAATGCGGTAAACATGTCGCTTACCTTCGTTAATACAGACTGGGATTCTCTCCACCGAAGTTTGAAATTTTTTACTATATTCAATTATTTAATGAAATTCTTCGATAACTAATTGATGAATGGGTGTGCAAGAAATTTAATTGGCACAATTATTGAGGTTGTTTCAGCACCTTCAAACGAAGAGACCATCTTCTCCATGTGCACGTATACGAGAAAGCCGATCTAACGAAATGTATTAACACATTAATATAAATAAATTAAAATTAGTTAAGTGCGTCCAATAATGGAAAGTGCAGTGGTTTCGGTTCTATTCATTTTGATTTTTTAGAACGAAGAACTTTCAGGTCTTACTACTGGTCAGCACAATAATTCTTGACCTCCTTGATTCCTAATGCCTACAAAGGTACTCGTAAATGACAGCTTAGAAACAGAGTTCAAAGAAGCCTGAAATATGTATAGTCAAAGTCTACAAGCCCAAGATTGTAATTGGTTATTCCCAGTAGTCGGAATTTCGGGGGTTGTCCTCCTTAGCAAAACATGAATATTAACCGGAAAATTGTGGGACTACTTGGACAGTTCAAAATGTAAGTAAGATCATAAGTGACCCATGCGTGTGTTCTATGATTTACGAATTGGCTCAACTTTCTTGAGTTTACCCTCCATGCATATTTCAAGAACTGACATTCACATCACACGCAGAATTATTAGTAGTACCTGTAAATTCGTCATTCATAGTTACAACCGCATGTCCCGGGATAATATAACGTTATCACGCAGTTTAAAGGTCAGGTTAATTAACTAGAATTAGCCAGATTAGGCTAGCTTTGATTAATCAAATCAATAACACAATTACTACGTATCATATGGCGCCAATGAAAATGTGCGTGGAACTAGTTTGAAGGGAACTATTGCTATGATTTCATGTGCTTGTCGTTGGAATCCCAGTCTGACTTATGGGTCATGTGGTTAATGTTATGTCATGTAATCTTATCGATTATTTTTATTACGTGATTTCAGGTTTTGAAAAAGGCACAGGATGAACTTTTGAACTTTGCTGGAACTCATGTGAGTATCAGTGAGATCAGTCACAGGGCACCAGAGTTCACACAGGTCGTCAATTCCACCATCGAAAAAGCCAGAAAACTATTGTACGTGACTCATAACTTATCTCAAAAGAAATTAATTCCTTTTCCGAACCACGTGGTTCATTCGTGACATTTCTTTTGTAATTTCCAGGAAAATCCCAGACAACTACAAAGTCCTATTCATGCAAGGTGGTGGTACCGGACAATTCGCTGCTGTTCCGCTGAATTTGATTGGCGCCACAGGAAAGGCTGATTACATTATCAGTGGCTCATGGTCCGAGAAGGCTGCCAAGGAAGCTAAGAAATACGGACAAGTTAACCTTGTATTCCCCAAACCGGCCAAATTCGGAGGAATCCCAGCTCGCTCAACTTGGAATTTGGATCCGGAAGCTTCTTACGTTTATTATTGTACTAATGAGACCGTCGATGGCATTGAATTCCAAGACATTCCAGACACACAAGGCGTTCCTCTCGTCGCAGACATGTCCTCAAACTTTTTCTCTCGTCCTATTGATGTTTCTAAGGTATTTACGAGAATATAATTCAATTTTCCCTATATTGAACTGCAATTATGACTCGGGTGTCCAAATCGGTTTCCAATTACGGTTCTTAAAACTAATTTTCATGTATTGCGCGAGTTCGATATAGAGATCGTTAACTCAGCTGAGCCGGAATCAAAACAAAAAACCGTAATTAATTTTAATAAATTTAATTTTTATCATTGGCAGTTCGGATTAGTCTTCGCAGGTGCGCAAAAAAACATAGGACCCGCAGGTGTGACTATGGTTATTGTTCGAGATGATCTGATTGGAAAGGCGTTACCGATTACTCCAATTGTTTTCGACTATGCTGTAACCGCGAAGGATAATTCCCTGTACAATACTCCACCATGCTTCGGGTAAGATTCATTTTGAAATTGCTGTGGAATTTACAACTGTAACTGTTAGCTATTTCGATTGTAAAAGAATGCATAAGATTTAATTTTATTCGTCGTAGGGAAATTACTGACACCAATCAATGAATTTTGTCACTGAAAATGTTAAGTTGATTGCTGTCAGGGCTAAAGGAGGTAACGGTTTATAAAAAAGCCCAGGCGTTAGAAAATTATCTAAAGTACTAGACATGACCGTATTGCAATATTATTTGCGTTGTTTTTCTTGGAATATTGGGTTATGCGCGTTGCGGTCAACTTTTAAAAACAAATGATTTTTTTCCCCAGTGGTCAGCAATATTACGCCCGAACTATATAAATTCAGTTGAACGAAAGTAAAACCATAATAAAGTACCTGACATATTGAAATATCATGTCATTACCTGTATATCTGATAAAATAAAAGCCGCAAAAATATTTTACAGGTTGTCCTTGCTGCCTCGCTATACCTCGCGCATGGTTTGTCCCACCGCACCTCATTAAAGAGGTGGTTTTCCGCTTGAGTTATTTCTGATATTTGGGATATCTTCCCCAGGCCCAATAGAAAGCTAGTACTTATTATTTCAGGAAAAAATGTGGACACCCTCTTTATGCTGAATGCCAATTAGCGAATACGTTTGTGCAAATATTGTACACGTTACACAAGCCGCTAACCTGTTATAAATGCATCACTCTCCTGCTAAATACATTTTAATTAGAATTTGTTACCAAATGTCAGCAGACTTGAATCTTAACTTCTGTAAAATTTAATTGCAGAATCTACACAGTCGGACTAGTTTTTGACTGGATTATTGCCAATGGAGGAGTCGAGGAAATGGAGCGAAGAGCGATTGAAAAGTCCAACATGATTTATCAAATTATCGATACCTCAAACGGATATTACACGAGTGCTGTTGACAAGAACTGTCGCAGTCGAATGAACGTCACATTCCGAGTTAAATCTGATGAAGCTCTTGAGACTAAATTCGTGAAGGAAGCCAAGGCACAAGGACTCCTTGAACTCAAGGGTCATCGATCAGTCGGTGGCATCCGGGCATCCATTTACAATGCTATCCTTCCTCGTCATGTCGCCAAATTGGCCGAATTCATGAAGACATTCATGGGAAACAATAAATAGATTTTCCTTATGTACATTCTAATTATCTCCGCTGGCAGCCCAAATTAAAAATTGAAGAAATTATTTCAAAATTCTTCGTTAAACAAAACATACGTATCTTTCTTCTGACCTTATTTAAGCGCTAAGTGATGGAACCTGTTCCATGCGACCAGTTTCGGGCAAGGATACATTGATTCAGAGTAGTCGTTCACAGCACACCGGACCATATAAATTGTGTCTGAATAGGATTAGACCATCCTTACGTATTTTAAGGAGATTTTTGTTGCTGTATCGTTTGTTTACGAATCTTGGCTGTATCAATATCAAACTGTGTTTTGGTATCATCTCCAGCTAATAGGAGCAGAACTGTGTTAACAGTTGCGTCGAACAATCCCCAATCCCTTCATTTCAATTACAGTTTGATGAGGAAAACATTGAAACAAAAGTAGAAATATTCGTCATAAATGTCCCTGGTGCGTTTTTGTGAAATATTAATAAAATACTAAAAACAAATGCGGTCAGACGAAAGAGTTTGGTAATTTTGTGTCACCACCACCGAACCGCGTGTGTAATCCCTGTTTTTGACGGAATACAGCCCGCAGTAAGATTATAGATTTTTAGGAACTCATTTGGTTCATTGCAACAATAAAATCTAACAATTACGGACCCGTGTTATTATTTTAGGAATTATCCTAATCTAAATTTGACTGAAGAATTACTTGCACACTGCTTCACAGCAAAAAAAATATAATGTACTTTGTTAAAATCGTTAGAAATGAAGATAAATGTTCGGGAGAAAAATTTTAATTTTCTTCCGTGACTAATGGGGCAGTTCCAGAATTCCAGAGTTCTGTCGTGCTTAGCTATAAACCAAAATAACAAACCATAACCACATATTTCCTGTGCCGTGCTAGTCAGCGGTATAAAGTTTAATTTATATGATTACTAATTAAATTATGTAGATACATGATAGACGAATAATATGAGTACTGTGTACATGGGGGAGTAATAAATTTAAATTTGTAGTGAGTTATAAAGTAATTTTCCCTGTCACGACCTCAGTATAAATGTTAGCATTGACAAGTTAACTTACATTTGGTTATCTGTTATTTAAGACTCAAGGTTGTTTTTGCTTCCTCTAGCATATCAGCCTCTGTATTAGTTTCTTCTGTTTTTAGTCGCGGCGATGACCTTCGTGATTTTCTCGCGTTTAATTTGATATTTTTGAACCATGGAACTCAGCGAGTACATTCACTTCGGGGCAGGACCAGCCAAAATTCCAGAAGAGGTAATGAAATTTTAATTGAGCAGCGATAATGAGATATGGTAAAAAAGCAAAGGCAAATTATGGCTTTCCGGAAACATTGTAGAATATTATTTAGTAATTAGAAGACGCTACACAGAAATTACAGTAGCAAAATAGTGTAGAATGGGGCGGCGAAAGAACAGGTCATCGCTGACAAGTAAGTGGTGAGGCGATATTTCGCTGGATATTCTAAAAATGTATTTGTGTCGACGATTCAACGGAAGACCATTTTTACAATTCCAGGTTTTGAAAAGGGCTCAAGAAGAATTTTTGGACTATGCTGGAACTCACACCAGTATCAACGAACTTAGCCATCGATCGCCTGAGTTCAAAAATCTGATGAATTCTGCGATTCAGAAAGCAAGAAAGCTTTTGTAAGTCAAAGTTGTGGTCAGAATCATTGAACTTAATTACTGGTATTGATGTTGAAATATGTAGTCGAATTTCTTAAACATAAATTATCTGAAGACTTCATTCAATCAAAAACTCTCTCAGCGTCAAAAATTTTGTTGTTTACTCTATCTGTTTACAGAAATGTACCTGATAACTACAAAATCCTTTTCATGCATGGAGGTGGAGCTGGACAAACCGACACGGTTCCTCTCAATTTGATCGGGAAGACTGGAAAAGCCGATTACATTGTCACCGGGACCTGGTCCGATAAAGCACTCAAAGTTGCCGAAAAATATGGACAGATAAACCATGTCTGTCCAAAATTAAAGAAATTTGAAACAATCCCAGACACTTCTACGTGGAATTTGGATCCAGATGCATCTTATGTGTATTATTGTGCAAATGAAACTGCTGAAGGTGTCGAATTTCAATACATTCCTGAAACAAATGGAGTCCCACTCGTCGCAGACATGTCATCCAATATTTTCTCCCGCCCAATCGACATTTCTAAGGTGAATCGAGTGGGCGAAGGACGAAGTAGAATTAATGATCTCAAATTTTTGTAACACATTATATTTAAATTTCATTTTCAGTTTGGTGTGATATATGGTTGCGCTCAAAAAAACCTTGGTCCAGCTGGGGTGACGATCGTTATAGTTCGAGATGATCTGATTGGCCACGCAATGCCATACACCCCACTTATCCTTGATTATGCTACAACGGCACAGTACAATTCAATGTATAATACTCCACCATGTTTTGCGTTAGTCAGAAATCAATCTATTTTGTAAAAGTGAGGAGAATATGATACACAAAATACATTATGACCTTTTTTGATTTCAGCATTTACATAATTGACCTAGTATTTGACTGGGTCATGGAACACGGCGGGGTTGAAGAAATGGAGAGGCGTGCGATTGAAAAATCTAATTTGCTTTATGATCTCATTGATTCATCCAACGGGTTTTATGTGAACAGTGTGGACAAGAATTGCAGAAGCAGAATGAATGTGACATTTCGAATAAAAAATGGCGATGATCTCCTAGAGAACAAATTTTTGACTGAAGCACATGCTGAAGGACTTTTGGAACTGAAGGGTTATGTAAATGTTGGTGGAATTCGAGCGTCCGTCTACAACGCAATTCTGCAAAGACATGTACAAGTGTTGCAAAAATTTATGCTTGAATTTATGAATAAGAACAAATAATTTTGCCTGAAATTGAGTGCTTTTCTTTTCATGAAGTGTTCGAATACATTGTTCAATTTTTGTAAAACCCATTACACAAAGAAATCTCATCCCACACATTGTCAAAATTTGCACTCCGGTTACTACAGGTTTTCGTTGAATAATCTTTCTTCATCAGTTACGCTGAAAACACTTTATAATATTTAAATTAAAGTTATAATATTTGCAGTAATCTCATTGCAAACAATTCTCAGTTTATCATACTTGTGGCATTAATAACTGACGATTAAATAAAAATATAATTCAATATTCGCATTTGTTCTTGAATATAACGTTGGAGGCTTGTTCTTCGTACCAATAACAACAATAATTACTCAAAGTCATTTGTGGTTTACGTAATAGTTCATAACTAGTACTTGCTCATGTCAAGTATCGGCGACAAAAAAGCCCGAATATACCAGTGGTGTTTGTATGAAGAATTACATTTCTTACTAGCCAAATATTTTTGTAAAAAAATTATGAATTGTAACTCTAGTTCGTTATGTACTTGAATTGGTAAGAACTCTGATAGGATGGATGGTAACTGGTACGGAACTTACTTGAATATTCAATATTATGTGGATTTGTTTATTGGCAATTCACCAATGAAGTGACAAATGGTATTGCATTACGTCAAGCAATATGAGACAATAAAATCGTCTGGATTATTGTTAGCTAATACAGCCCGGATTTTCTACGTATTATTTCGAACTGAATTTTTTCTGAATACTGGAGACTTCCCTTGTGTAATGTAAATCTCACAAATCTGTGTAATATTAGACAATAAAATTATATTTAGCTATTTTTGTGAGCGAAAGAAGAATTCATCGACTCTCTAGCACTGGTATTTTAGACAAATACGGACGCAAAATGAGACTCTTCAAAACAGTTCTTCTTTCTTTGCTAACGTGGAACGCAACCATGATTCGTCTGTTGAACGGTAATAAACTACATTTGTTAAATGTTCATGTTGACAGAACTATTTTAATAATTTCATCCAACAATTAAATCTGAAAAGTAAAAACGGCACGGTTGTCCAGAATTCTCACAACACGACAGATTAGCAGGAAAAAAAATGTGAGATGTTTACAAGACCAAAAATGTTCTTGTAATTCTTGGGTACTAATAAATAAGCGAGAGTTCCTGGATTGTGAGACAATCAAAGAGTGCTTAAATAATG
>JAQFYE010005861.1:0-11427 GCA_034694305.1 Protaphorura glebata | reverse complement strand
CAGGACAACGGCTATCCTTCGTCGACACATTCAAGTTAATTTTAGAAAAAACTGCACTCAAATCGGTTGAAACGTCTTAAAGGTATTTAATTCCAAAATGGTGGATATGTTTCTGAAACACCCTGTATAACAAATAAGAGTTTCCAAGTCAAAACCAATAATATTGCACACTTGTTGTAACAAAGTAAAAATCCTTATGATAAATTCATTGGATACATTCTTATCTATACCCTTCTTTTGAGCTTTATTTTTCGCCCTTGGCAGAAAGGCAGGAACGCAGGATGGACAGGCATATGCTCTACTCTTAATAGTTTCAAAGAAAGACGATAAGTCTTTCTTTGAAACTATTAATGTTTCGTAGTTAAGGAACAATTCCACCTATGATAAAATTCAAAGCAATACACACATTGTAACATACCAAACTCTTGATAATTCTCTTCACCAAATTTGTACATATCATCCTCAAAGTACATCCAATATCGAGTATCCTTATATACAGTAGTCAGAGCGTCACACAGTATTATCTCATTGCATATTTTACACGGTGGACCCCAAATACTTGGATTATATTGTGGTCCATTTGGAACCCATCTCTCACGGGTGCCAAACAAATCTAATTTAATTTATTACATATTATTATTGTTGTTGACCTAGTCAATTCAACCACTACCATCAATCTTTGCAAAGAAAACAACTCTTAATTGCTATTTACTAATTCTATGGGCTTATTGATGAGGAAAATGCGAACGAGGATCCATCTGTTCGTCTGTCCTTCACAGCTTACCATCGTTATCCCGCTGTGAGGAGTCAAAATAAAAATATTATTAGAATTTTCAATTTTGATAATTTGTACAATTCTTTCAAAATCAGATACTAGAATTCTTGGAAGAGCAAGCTGCGCTTCATGCACATGCAACAGTTGTTACCATCGGAAAAACGTTCGAAAATCGTGACCTAAAGGGGATCGTCATAGGAAAAGGAGTTGATAAGCCCATCATATTCCTAGAAGCCGGTATATAAGCACTATTCAGATCTCATTACAATATAATGTAATTCAGAATTGCGTAATAATGGTTATGGTATATTTAAAGGAATTCATGCCCGCGAATGGATCGCTGGTGCCGTTGCTAACTATTTGATAAACGAACTATTGAACGGATCGGATGAAATAGTCCAGAAATGGATTGAGGACTATGAATGGCATATCGTACCAATTGCAAACCCAGACGGTTTTGAATTCACTCACACTAATGTAAGAGAATAATTAGACCAACAATAATTCGTAAAATCGCAGTATACTACAAATGCTTTTCATTCGAATATCTCAAAACTGAGGAACTTGTGTGTAGCAGTAGCAGTACTTGATAATTTATTTTGCAAATATAGACGCGATTATGGCGGAAGACTAGATCCACCCAAGCCGGAACAAGTTGCCGCGGATGCGATCCCAACCGGAACTGGGGATTTTTGTGAGCATTTCATAATTTTAAATCAAAGCATGCGAAACAAGTTACTAATAGTATTTATCTTTTTTTTCTGGACAGATGGAACAGTAAGGCCGTCATAACTCATAACTCTTAGTACCGTACTGTCCCTTCATGCATATCTCCCTTTCTTGTTTTAAGTCGACATATTCTCCCTGCACACTTGCAAAAGCCTCAAGGAACAAAGTCTTTCACTTTAACCGGCAAAATTACTCTCAAAAGTTGTACTTCAGAAACCGCATAAACCTTATGAGAAAATGTACGCTGTGGAATGTGGAATTTCTTCCATTTTTGATTTGCTGTGGTCCTTGTGATCCTAAACAACTTTTGTGAATATCCTACCGCAAAAGTATAACGGTTTAGCCGCCAGAAATGTACAGTTGGACATAAGATGCCGTACTGTGACTTTCACTTTCGCTTTCACTCGCTTCCACCTTCCAAGCCCACCTGTGTATTTTTATCGGCCAAACGCAAACGCTTAGACTTTTTGCGGTATGGCCTTCACAGAAGGTATTCAGAATCACAAGGACGACAACATACAAAAAATCGTAGGAATTCCAACGGTATAAATTCTCTCATAAGATGTGTGCGGTGTCCTCTGTCACTCTGCTGTGATGTTAGTCCGACTTATTCCAACAAAATGTATTATATCTCATTCGCACAAACACCCCAGGTTGAGTGGTCAAGAGATATGAGCAACTTATATCGTATAAGCTGCAGATATCCATTTTCAATTCACGGGGTTGGGATTTTCAAAATATATCAATACTCAACCAATAATGCGATTGGGGAGTTGCTACAGAGACTCGCACGTTTGCAGTCGTACGGTATCCTTTCCGAACTCTAAAATAGAGTATTTATAAGTAAATGTTGAATTCAGCTGGGGGTTCATCGGAATTTCCGTGTGACGACACTTACATGGGTTCTTCGGCCTTCTCTGAACCTGAGACAAAAGCGTTGTCCGAATACATTACGACACTGAAGGACAGACTTGTATTTTATTTGGACTTACATGCCTACGGTCAAATGATTCTTCTGCCTTTTGGTGTCGTACACCCCTTGCCTCAGAAGGAACAATACGTATGTTACCTTTAAATATCACATAATGCCTAATGAAATTTTTTCAGTAATTCGCCAATAAAAAAAATTAATAGATGGGAATCGCTGAACGAGCTGCCACTGCCTTGAAAGACAAATATAGTACCGAATTCATCTGGGGAAACATTGTCGATCTACTTTGTAAGAATTCAATAAGACATTTTTCATGTAGAGCCCAGATCACGCTTAAATATTCTGGATTAAGTTAATTCGAGTGTTGTCACGAATGAAAGTTTCTTTAGCAGATTGTGGTTCCTCATATCCGTCTGACATCGCTGGAATCTTTCAAATGTTTCAGCGATCGACTATAATTTATCCGCGAACAATTTTTTTTCGACCTGTGACCTCACTGCACTGGTTGGTTTCTGAGTCGATGCCTTATGAATGAGTGAAGCCTTAGAAAGCCAAAAGAGTATATTAGAAAATAAACTAATCAAAATAAATAATTATAGACCCCGCCAGCGGTGGAAGCATAGATTGGGTCAAGGGCGAGTACAATACAACATTGGTACTAGCTTACGAGCTTCGAGATCAAGGACGATACGGGTTTATCCTGCCAGCCACTCAAATCATCCCGAGTGCTCAGGAAATGATCGACTCTCTCAAGTCTCTTATGTTGGATTTAGCTGTGATGCTCACGCCGACGACGCCGTAACAGTTTGGTTTCCTGGTCGTTGTCAAATTCAAATGGCATAAAACGAATAAAAACGACTCTGATTCATGATAAAAAGTAAAAATTCGTTAGATTGTTTGTCATGCCACTAAGCATTCTTAACTTATTTCCACAAACTGAATTCGAAATGTTTCTTTAAACTCAAACAATTTTGGCAAATTGCTTACTGCATGTTTGCTTTAAGTGTAGATCACGATGACCCCCCGAATACCTGCCGAGCTATCTCTTCAAGCTGACGAGGGAGCCCCAATGGCCGTTTGGACGGCCATTGCGGTCATACGTACAGTAATATGCGATGGTGCCATAAACAACCTCATTGTATCGGTCCATACGGGTCACAATTAATAAGACATAATATGGAAGAACACTACATCTCTGAGCACTTTGATATTGATAAGTGAAACGCGAGGTTCCGCCAGGTATTCACAAGAACCCGTTACGTGGTATGGTACATTATTACTTAAGAGGAAAATAGAAACTCAACTATTATTAGGAACGAGCGGATTCTTGCACCATTTTACAATCACGTACATGAGTTAGAATGTGCGGCCGACATATAACAGTAACGCTTTGCATTGACTTGGTCCTCTTGTTTACAACATATTCTGAAAGGACTAGCCAAATAAAAAAGATTTATTATCTATCTAGAATTATCCCAATAGTTTCGGGCTGATTCAACCAGAAATAATAAACTTAAAAGGAGCCAGGTTTGAAGCGAGACGCCGTTACCCAATATGATTATAACTAACTAACGGTCAAAAGAATTGGACCTGACGCAAAGCAAACGAGACAAATTAATGCTTGGGATTGATTGGAACGAAACTGCGACAGCTTGTTATGTTAAGCCTAAGGTTGTAAGAATTGGTCGACGCACTGACTGCCATTTCACAACGTTTATCGGAGGCGTTTACAGCAACTTATGTAAAAAGTGAGATCCACTTGAAAGTTTTTTGATCCATTAAAGTAGCTTTATTAAAATTGTAACAAACGTTTGATTAAATGTCTCAACATTTAAATATTTTTTAAAGACACAGGTTTAGTTCAAGTAGTGAAGCAATGAGTTGCGTAAATAGTGTAATATTTTGTAAGTAATACGTATTTAGTAATACCGTTGGTAATTAGTTAGTCAATTAAGTAAAAATAGCAAGGACTGGTTGTTCGTAAGTACACATGAATTAGACAAACTGCAACAAGAGTTTGATTAAGATTTTAAAAATATGTGCCAACGACAAATTTGGTTCCCATGAACATTGTTATACATATCCTCCCAGTGTGTTGTCTCTTCCTCACTTGTACTGTTGTACCCCATGGAGAACCAACCCAAGAGTTCACGTCTGGTCACTCCTTTCCTTCCGTACAAGGAGATTAAAAGTGTGATCTCTGGGATTTGAAAAAGCGGAACCTGTCATTTGAATTTCAAAAATAATTTAGTATTCGTTGAATTCTTTATGCGATGACTGTAACATGTGTATCATAGGGTACTGGCGACGTCAACAAGTTGCTTTACTTTCGTTTCCTTTCTATTTATTCAGGTGGGTTCAGAAGTATCAGAAGGCAAAGACTTTCACCACTTTCTCCATTAGGTTACATAGAGAAAGCTAGAGAAAGACCCGTGTTCTATTTGAGCCCAGCACTGTTTTCAGCGCCGGCGGTCTATTAGGTCATTTACGGTAATCAAAGTGTGTTTGAATTGTCAGCGCCATTGACCAGATTGTTCGTGCATGGTTTATGAGCCGCCTCAGGCAGGAATGGGCACCACGAACAAGTTCATTTATACCTATTTGAACAAAAATAGCTCACCTGAAATATGAACGTTTCCTTGAATAATGGATTTGACTGGGCTCTTCTCAAGGAGGATTTAGCGCGGTCTAATTCTTGCCCATTGGAATTAATTACAACCAATTTAATGTAGGAGTCCGGCGGTTTCCCACCTGTCAAATTTCTGTAAAAATACAAAGGATTTATTTATAAGTTAATTTATTTACCTTAATGACAAACTTTGAGAAAATTGCGATACTCAAAGAATATGAATTCAATTTTTCAACATTAACAACAAAGAAACATAGACTGCCCCTTTGGATTCAGATTCTATTTGGATTCACGAATGGTTTGTGTATAAGGATGGATGTGTTCAAATGTTTAACGTTTGTGTCAAATTCGCTTAATTTGATATACATTTGTCAATGTCTACTTGAAATATTAATTTACCGTAAGTGACTCCCTTTAATAGCTTCGACGGTAAGTCTTCCTGTTGTACCGTTGTATCCTAAACCTAGAAGTAATTCTGGAATTCCACTCTGAATTGACTGTGTCGATGAATTACTCTCGCTTCTTGCGAGACTTCCGCTCTCTGAGTGTGAATCCCACTGTGGATATGTGCAAAATATCAAAGAAATATTTGAAAATTGTCAACATTCATTTACCAAATCCCAAAATCATTAAACACTTACGTTGAAGTAATACTTGGGTTGGAAATTAATCCATACAGTTGATTCTAGCTCAATATTAATCGAATTAAATTTTAAAACGTATTCCCCCAACAATTTTTTGCGCCTCAATCTCTCGCAACCATACAATCGAAATCTGAGGGAATACTTGTTCAGATTTTCTGTCAAATTATAGATTTCCCGAATTAGTTAAAATTCTGACATGTTGAACATGTAAACAATTTTTTAAATCTGGTACTCACCGTATTTTATTTTATTAAATATAAAACTCTCCATATACTGAGGATTCTCACCTCCCCGGATTTTTGTCCTAAACTTTTGTTTCCGGGTCGGCAATAACAACACACGAATCTAAATTTTAAAATGCGATTAATGCGAAAAATGCGATTAATATTTACATAGATATATTTATATGGTAAGACCGCTTACTTGTGTATTATTTCCTCCACCAACATCTTTGCTAGGGATATTATTCCCTTGAATAACATGAAGTGTAATAGTGTTCAATAATAATTCAAAGTCAAAAGTGATTTCTAATCGACCGCATGGGGCCTGATTAGAATTAATTTCCTCTTCAATAGACATTTCTTCAAAAATGTGATCCTGCAAGTTAGAAGTTAAAATTTAGGTCGAAATATGTTCATGAGTGATTAATACCCAAATGTGTCAATGTGTGCATCTACGATTTATGGCTGGAATGATTGACTTACATCAATTGATTCCAATCCTTGCTCTGAAGGTGGTGGAGATTCTGAGTCGAAGGATTTTGTTCGAACGTAATTTCCACTCTGACATGGTGATCCATTAAATTTTTTGTTCATCATAGAATTTTTAACTTGAATCTGTTTCTCAATTTCATCAATATACTCCGAACTAGATGAAGACACCGTTTCATACAACCCATTCTCAACCAAAGAGATTAAATTGTTGTGTTGGTGCTCTACAATTTACATAAGATTTTGAAATATTAAGAAAATGCAATATAAAAAAAGTTAAAAAGTCTTAGTATTTACCTCTTTGGTGAAATGGAATAAAATCCTTCGGGCGTTTCTTTTCTTTTAACATTGTAACATGCAATGGCCTTGTATTTGTATTGAAGTAATAATTATTATTATAATTTTGCTCATACAACTTATTATTTAAATTCTGTTCTAACTGTGACTGATTTGAAGCACTCATGGGTAGGCTTGGTTTCGTTCTTAAATATTTTGATATGTCTTCTTCACTATCTGAACTTGACTCAAATGGTTGAATTTTTATACCACCTGTTTCAAATAAAATCATCAATTAAAATTAGAACTAATTGTCATCATACGATCAATCCGGTGGTTCATAACCATTAATACCCCACCCCTTACGAGCCAAATAAGTTACAGCTTGCTTGTTAAGTGTGAAAGTGTGATATACATTTTGTTGAAAATTCAATCTTGAATCTATAGAGTCTTTGATTGAAGGAATAATCGTGAGTCCGGCATGCATAGCGAAATCACATTGCCCGGTAAAACGAAAATACTCGGTGCATAAATACGACCAATCGTGGGACATATTGTTTGTTATGCCTCTTCAGGTTAACTGTCTCCACAAAATGTATACCCCAGTAATTCAAATTCACCACGCTTAGCTTAAGGAAAGATTACAAGAAGATTATGAACTGCCGTGTGTCCGACGCGGTTCCGAAGCCTTATCCGAGAGTTTCCGTGAAATCGGAGATACACATTTCGAAGAGAATCTCAGAATGGATTTATTTAGCGATCGTCTAGCAACGTCCAGCGCGCAATGCAAAAGGATCCAGGAATTTCTACTAAACCAAAACATTATTTCAGGATCAGTTCCAGTTCTTACTCTTGTACTTCTTAAATCCAATGGCAATTAATGTGACTCATACGGGACAGCTTGTTTTGCCTATCACATCTTAAATTCTCCTAAAAATGCATGCTATACATCCTCCTACCTGGTTTGGTCTGATCTGCCGGTCTTCGCAATTCTGACAATGTTATCGTTTATGGGCTACCCTGTGTACTGCAATATGTACATGTATAGGTACATAACAATTATAAAAATTCCCTGATGTTCCCTTCCTTTGGATTGGATTGGATTGGATTCGATGTAAGTTTATTTAAGTCATCAAAAATCATAGCCCACACAATATAAACATCAAAGATGAAACATTGAATTAACATGAGTGACAATTGATTCCGACTTAAATTCCTGAAATTCCTTCCCTGAAATGAATGTGACATGACATAATTAATGTGCTTTGATTAATCGTTACCGGGATTTGGATTTAGGTCATGGGAAGTATACTTGCTGTATTAGTGTGACCATATGGACAGGATTACGAAAGTGCCTAATCGATAGCGACAGAAGTGGATAATGTGGCAGAATGGAGAAAGACAAAATAGGCATGAGACCGACTATTGACTTTAACACGACGGGATTGACATATCAGTCCTTTCGATTTTCGATTCTCATTGCATTGTTAATGCCGTCCGTTGTCAAGTTCGAGTTCGTCAATCTAGGCGAGCTATTTCGATTTCATGAAATTAACAAGGAAACTACGTAATAAGTAAAACCACGCGGACTCAAAATTAATCGAAGAGGTTAGGAACGTCAAGTTTCCGGATAAAATTGTAATATCGATTACGACAATTGACCGTATCAAGCCTATTTTACTTGACTCTCCAAAATTTTGTGCTACCAACCACCAAGTAGGCAATAAATCATCTAATTTGCATAAAATATTACCAGGTGACTTGAATGGAGGTCGTTTTTTTAAATCCGAAAACATTTCCTTGTAATACAATAGAGTATTAAATGTCTGATTTGCTGAAGCCACGTAAAAGTTTCGAGCAACATTTTAAAGATGGAAAAGTCTCATATTTGATCAATAAACAGATTCAACCAAAGGCGTGTCATGAAAATTCAATCATGTCTAATGTTAGATGTTGAATCGGCAGGGATTATACTAGTAATCAATGATCACCTCTAGTTTGCCATGTATGATTAAAAAATACTCAAACGGTCGATATTCATTACCGCTATCCGACTTATTCTGGCAAAAAAAGAAGAGAAACTACACAATGTGTAAAATGTCATAAATTGTAGCAATAATAATTCCAAACATTGCGTTTTTACATACCGTATGTCGCAAAAATATGTATCCCCGCCCTAATTGTCGTTCCAATAACAAAACTTACGTATGTTATTGCCATTCCTATCAATTCAATAGCGCACTGGCTAAAATGAGAACTAAATAGATACGTCAAGAATTTTCAACAGCAGAATCTACGCTAAAGCGGATACGGACTGAAATGTTATATTTTGATTTACAGAGGTACCTTAGTGCAGTTATAATTCCATATTATTTAAGAATAATAAATATGAAGACAACTCTGTGAAACTTACCCAAATTTGTGTGAAGCTTATTCTCATTTCCCTCCGAAATATTAAATATTTTCCATTTCTTATTTACAAAGATAAATACAACGAAGAGTAAAAGTGTGAATGCTATAATGATGAATAAAAATGTGGTAGTTTCCAAGGGGACTAGAAAATAACAAATTAAAAGTTGATTAGGTTACCAAGTGTACAGGGTGTCCCAGAGAAAGCGCACCATTGTTTGATTACATTTCGGCGTAGTTATAAAAATTTACATTACAGGCAATGAGACTAAACCGCCCAACCACGAAAAAAACACAAACAATGGTGCGCTTTCTCTGGAACATCCTGTATATAGCGTCCTTCTGATAAATATTCTTTAAAATAAATAATCCACAATTTTCTTACCATTAGCAATATCCTGGCTATCAATATTTTTCATATTTCTTATATAAAATAATTCAAGCGTATTTTTTAAATATTTTTAGTTTCAAAATTTCTTTTCTTCTGTTTTATCATTTAATCTAACTGTGCGTATGGTGTCCGCGTTCCACTATTATAAAAAGTAGTCTTGATCGTACTCATGTGTCATTTTGGAACATGTTGGCGAACGACACACTAAAAGAGGACTGCGTACAATCTACAGAACTATCTCCACAAGTCCCTAGCGTTGACGACCAAATTCGCGACAGAAAATCGATAGAAAGTTTCTACTTTCATGCGCTGATCCCCGAAGAAACATCAGACATGCGTTTGGTTCCCATTCTCCACTGTGCAAACCGGATAAAATATTTACAAGGACAAACCCATCCGAGTTTCAGGTTTCAAATGGAAAGTTTTCACGCGAATTCATACAGGGTGGGCCAATACCACATTGCACTGTGAAACATACGTAATACCGTATGTCCGAAAATGAGAACTACCCCGTCCTGATTGATCTATCCGATAGGAATGAGAACGGAAATTATTAGTGTCGCTCACAAAGGGGAAAGCATTCGGTAAAAAATCTACAATCAATCAATCAAACTTTTATTTGACGTAGCGTTAGCTTAATCGACAAAATTTTTAACGACATTAAGATTCGAGTTCACTGGAAAAAGAATCTACAATAAGAAATGTCTACTTCGCCAAGGTTTGATAGAATGAGAGTAAGTGATTATGAACCACCATGTAGCATGCCATTTGGCTATCTCTTTCTCTGCATTACGAAATGGAACTCGCGATACTTTTGCCTGAAGTATAATCGCAGAATAATAAAAACTTAATTGAGCATGACATCGATTTTTAGAGGTTACGTTGTTTCAGGGCGACTCCAATCATAGATAATCCATAAAATATTAAAAATCAAGCCAATGTTAAGGTTTATCGATGTAAAAGGTTATCAGAACAAATCTTGGCAGTTATTTTCTCTATTAAATTGGGTAGAATTGACTTTTACTCATACTGATTGTCACATTCTACATTTTGTAAGGACGAATGGTGCTATCAAAATCACATCTTAATCACTTACTTTTTTACGCAGTATGGGTTCCGAATATAAGATAGTAGTGAACGAAAACACAATAAAACTTCTATGTAATTGATCTTCAACATAAAGATGTTCTCGCTTGCACGACAATTTTGGTTAAAAAGCACATCCTAATAATTAAGATGTACGAATATCAATAACTGATTATGTATTCGTCGAGAGGGATGGTCAAATATCGTCGTGCACATTTGCCGTAGAGATTGTTTGTCCTGTATTTTACCTTGGGAATGCAGTAGAAGGAGAAATGACAAGTCATGTCCATGTTATTTTACCGTTCCCTCCGATTTTTTTCATTTGGTGACCTCTCGTATTTTTACTTTGATGACCTCTGGAAGAAGTAGCTGGTGACCCTACCGCAATCTCTGCTGACTTGCTGGGCTTAAACGGATAATATACCTCCAGTTTCGCCAACACAGAAGTTATCATGCAGGGGTCACTCCTGGCACATCGGTGCGTGGTTAGATTTGCAAAAGTTTGAATTTAGCGAAAACCAAATTGGCGGAAGTGAATTCAGCAAAACATAGAATTCATGAATGTCCAAGTTGGCAAATTTGCGTTTTATTTTCTCCATTCTATATACTAAACCCTACTTTTTTCCTCGATTTTTCTTGGGAATCTTCAGTTCCCTTTCGCTCCTTTGCATTTATGGAGCTGATGTCAAAATTCACACCGCGCGTCCCAGTTTAAATCATCTTACAATTACCTAGTCTAACATAATATTCTTGCAATTTGAACTGTTTGGGTTCAATTGACCCCAACATGTTATACTCAGACCCCAACATGTTATACTCAGACCCCAACATGTTATACTCAGACCCC
>JAQFYE010005860.1:0-11428 GCA_034694305.1 Protaphorura glebata | reverse complement strand
AAAAACATTATTGCATCGGCCGGGAATCGAACCCGGGTCGCCCGCGTGGCAGGCGAGCATTCTACCACTGAACCACCGATGCCTTGATATCTGCATAAAGTTTTAAGACGTTGATGTGTAAAACTTTATCTTTCTTTGCAAGCGACCAACAATGAGGCGGTGTTTAGCAAAAAGAATAAATAAAAAACATTATTGCATCGGCCGGGAATCGAACCCGGGTCGCCCGCGTGGCAGGCGAGCATTCTACCACTGAACCACCGATGCCTTGATATCTGCATAAAGTTTTAAGACGTTGATGTGTAAAACTTTATCTTTCTTTGCAAGCGACCAACAATGAGGCGGTGTTTAGCAAAAAGAATAAATAAAAAAAATTATTGCATCGGCCGGGAATCGAACCCGGGTCGCCCGCGTGGCAGGCGAGCATTCTACCACTGAACCACCGATGCCTTGATATCTGCATAAAGTTTTAAGACGTTGATGTGTAAAACTTTATCTTTCTTTGCAAGCGACCAACAATGAGGCGGTGTTTAGCAAAAAGAATAAATAAAAAAAATTATTGCATCGGCCGGGAATCGAACCCGGGTCGCCCGCGTGGCAGGCGAGCATTCTACCACTGAACCACCGATGCCTTGATATCTGTTTAAAGTTTTAAGACGTCTATGCGAAGACACGATATTTTTGCACAGTACGGTGTAATGCACAGTTCAACAATGAAAAGATTCATGCTCTATTTACTTCTTCACAATTTCTCTTTATAGCCCATTACCGTATTGTCGTCGTCACGGTCCAAGGTACCACATTATCACCACATAATGAGCCACTTAAAATGTAATTCTGTTTTGTCAAGTCAAGATTTCATGTATAATACAAATTCTCAGAAACCATTCAAGAAAGTGTTAACCAAAATCACCACAAGGAAGGGTTTACGCATGTCAAACTCCTTAATGGCAAAAACGTTCAGGGTAAATCTTAATCAAAATCGCAATTCAACATCTAGCTCAAAATGGCGCTTTGACAGCTTTACGTATTTTTAGCTGGTAGGACTAATTGATATCAACGAAGTGAGTCTTTTCTACAGAAGTTACTCTAAAGGCTTCACTGTCAGAGATAATTGAACTATGAGGACAGCGAGAAATTTGCATGGAATTACGTTACAAATGAAAAGCGTCCCTTGTCAAAAAATGAATATTAAGACGTTTTCATTCATCTTAAAATTAACCCCGCAAGGAACACTGGTAAAACATTTTTCTTTGGAATTTATAAAATGCTCAGAATTTATAATTTTGATATGCTCGTCTGTACGTTGAAAATTAATATTGGTTACCTGCACGGTTATCTTTTTCCACCTGGCAGTACCGATGGCCTTTGTCTCTCAGTTAAGTTGTGGTTCCCTGAAGCACTATGCCTTAAGTAGAGCGAATGTTAATTATTTGATTAGTACTATATTATTGTATGACAGGAAGACATAAGGAACATACGAAGGAATAAATTAGGGATGAGTTTTACAATTACAAAAACAACATAAATAATAATAATAGTCTTCATGTTAAAAACCAATAATTATTAGGGTAGGTTCATTTGTAAAGATTGCGAGTTAATGCTAGATACTACGTAGTTAATTTTCGTAACGAGTAGTATTAACATTAAAAATTAAGTTGTCTTTCTAAGTCGGATACCGTTACGGGTAAGGAGAATTGACCACTAGTTTAATCTCTCAAATACGGCAATATCAGATTGAAGAAACAAGAAATGGATCAGTTATTTTATGCAAATTTCATTGATAACACAAAATGGACAGTAACATGCACAATATGCAAATTTACTATGTTTTGATATTGCCTGCAGCTCTAAAAGAGAAAGTCCAGTTCGTATTAGCGGTGAGAACAATTGTTAATTGCGGACCAGCATGCAAAAGCCATACTACTGCATCTATTCTAGAATTTGCACGTATGTATAGTACACATATACAACCATGGTTGTCATTTCTTCTTAATTATAATTTGAGTTGGGAAAAGCAGCCTGTAGGTGAATACGTGAACAATACGTCCGTCCAAAATAGGACAGGACGTCAAACAAAAGCAAGTTTGAAGAATGAATAATTTTGGACAATGCAATGTAGTACCCTGACAGGATTCCATTGTTTCTAACAGACAGGCCAGCAGCCCAGTCCGAAGTGAAAATTTGTTTGAAGTGAAAGTGGTCATTTACATATGGTCCGTTCCTATCCCGTACAACGTAAGCGGGAGAAAACTGGATCGACAAGGGATAATATTCGGATGCAAAATTTAGACAACCAAAAATCTAAATGAACACATTCATAGGTTCTAAAATAATCACTGGACTGGAGGTTACACTCTAGACTCTTTTTCTAGCCTGGGTTGTGGAATATATCACACATTCTTTGTCAAATGATGGCTTTTCGTCTATTTCTACGAAGGAGGAACCCCCAACCTCGTTATACATGCCGGCTCAGAATTTTCGTCGTTTTGGCGAACACATTACTGCACGATAATAATAATAACGGCGTGCTACGCCAAAGTCTTTTCCCGTCATCGTGGTACCCGACTTTCCTACCAGATTTGACGAATGCGGTAGGATACTCAGGTACCGTTAGGTACCTCTAAGGATTTTTAAAAGCGAAGGTAGGAAAAACGACTTTGTATTCGAAGTACGAACTTTTCGGAGTTGGAATCGAACCCCGTCTCAACAGGTAACAGAATAGTTTGAATGGTTTTATTTCTTCCAGGCGATTTGGCCAGTGGCCTTTACACCATTTCAAGTTTTACAATAAAAAGAGCTACCATACAAATAAGTAGATGTATACATAGACAGAATGATTTCCAATAACAAATATACCAATTAAGTAACCTTACAGTGAAGTCGGGCATGAATCGGAAATGTACTACACACAAATCACACAACTGAACTAGTCAACATATTAAGTGGTGGGCCTTATCCACCAGTAGCACTCGGCATCCCTACTGGCTCAATATCGTCGAATATTTTTTATATACTCAACAGGTAACAGATGGAAACACCGTACTACTATGCTGTCGGGGCTCTGGTCATTTATAAATCCTATTTGCCACCCGTCAAACATTCTACTGGAAGCATCACTAAAGTGGTGGGTAATGTGAATCCTGGAAATAATCGTGCATACGAATTTTTCGATTTATCGTCATATAATACAAGAAATTGGAGGTCAATCCGCAAATTTTACAGCCGAATACCGTTCCTTGTAGGCCATAGTAAAGTTGGCCTGTCCAGTACGTAGTTTGCCGGGTATGGAGAAACTTGAAATGAGCAAACAGTGGACTCTTTTCACTTTTCCGTGAAAGAGAAATTTTGACAAGCTAGTTTAAAGTGAGGGACCGAGCGGGCATTTCATGTCTCCGTTTTCTCTTTTACGTCCTCCTCATGGAAATGATGGACGGACGTTTGTTTTATGTGTTCGTCTACCTCTGCCTCTACCTACTAATTGAAAGGTTGGATGTGAAATGTGAATGTGAATTTGATGTAGGTCTTGCATGTACATGAGGCAAAGGGTCCCAAGGGAGAAAGTCACACTACTTTCACTCTCTTACATACGTAGGCCGAACAACCGGTTTCTTGTACAACTCAGGGGCGGTTCTATGATTGGGCTAATTGGGCCCTAAGTAGTATTCGTAGGCTTGTCCTAAAATAATGAATACAAGAAAGAAACTTTTATGGGAAACCTATTTGATTCGAAATGTAGTTTGGGTAACAAGCTTATCCTATACTGTATAGAGTGGTTTTTATTGATTGTTTATTATTAGCAAAGAACAAAATTACGGCATAAAATACGGTATTGGACCTTCTAACAACTTCTGTGAAAGTGGCACGCCGAAAAGTTTAACTGTTTGGGAGTCAGGTAAGTACACGGGTCGAGCGTACTTGTGACGTCACGAATTCGTCACGGATTCATATATCCACAATCCTCACAAAGTGTATTCGGCATGTGTATTTCAATTGGCCAAACGGTTAGACATATCGGGGAAGATCCTTCACAAAAGTGATTCAAGGTGTCAAGATCAGCGGCTGCAACACATTAAATTAAAATTCTCTCTAATATTTCCCGTAAAAGTAACCAGGCCCATTTGTGCTTTACAGTTAAGACTGTCCGGTGCTCTCGACTAGCATTTGTGAATTCGATATATGGGGAGTTCACTGTACATCTTACGTCTCATCCGATAAAAAACGTAGCTGCAGAATCGGGACTGGTCCAAAACTCCACAATTATGAATGAACTCTATTCTCTATCGCACATTGCATCGAATCATTTAATGATTCATGAGTTCATTCCTCTGCTACCCTGACTATTTTGCTTTCTGGAAGAAGGAATGCGGACATCTATCTGAATCCATTATATTCATTTCATGTATGTGTATGCACAGGGCGGGGGTTTCTGTGACATGACCGAATTACAAATAGAATTCGCACATAGCCATCGCACTCTATTGTAGTACATAGTCATAGTATGCAAATTGCAATAATGTAGATAATTCCAGGTAGTTCCACAGTGAAAAATAATTTGTCGGATGCGTATGCCAAAAAAACATCATTATTTAAATAATTTTGGTTCATAATGTCAAGCGACCAATGGTTTTGACGGTTGGCCTCGCTCATTGGCTGTCTTGCGTTCCAGACACTCCTGACAGTCATTATAGTGACGCTAATGCTACCGATCAAATTTTTAAATTTAATTTTCTAGATTTAAAAGTTCAGTTCAAACAGAATTTGTTTGGGCCAGAAAAGAAGTTTGAGTGTAGAAAAGTAATAAATCCTAGAATAAATTCCGGGATAATAAACACGAGAAAGATAATGAAGAGTGTATGTGGTGGCCGTAGACTATACGTATCTATAGACCATGTTTCATTTTACTACTTATGAGTACGAGTCTGAAGTGCCCCAGAAGAATTTTGTGTAATTTCTGCCCAACGCAATTTACCAGAGAGCCACTTAACTCTTAATGTGATCCTCCTCTACTTTTTCATCTCTTGGGATTTATCCTTCCCAAAACTTACTTTCATTGAAGAACAGAGCATAATAGACTGGTACATGGAAGTTAGAGTTTTCTAACCTTATTATTTAAGTACTGCACCCCGCACCTCACGCCAAAATTCAACAACTTCCATAGTTTTTTCTTGTTTCTAAAATTCCGTTGGATAAAATCCATTGGGAAAAATTTAAAGTTCAATTTCTCAAATTAAGTCTTATTTTTTACAGGAGGATCAGGATAGTTGAGGTGGTCGACCAAATTTCCATGCCAGTTTGATGTATGGACCACCCTTAAGGCACACGTCTTAAACCCAGTGATACATAAATAAACGAGCCAGATAAATAAATTGAGATTGGATTGCGAATTTAAATATTGCTGGGAACGTAAATTTTGTAAAGTATGATGCAATCTACCGTAGAAAAACATTAGAATATTTAAGATATTTATTTCAGAGAGAATTCATCGCTACAATACGACTCGTTTCAATAATCTATTCGCTTCTTTCTAGGAAAGATAGTGTTTCCATTGCAAAACCCGGGAATTTTGCATAAAAAAAGAACCCGGATCTTTTCTGCCCGTTGGGTGGAACATAATGTATTACTTTTAATGTAAATGTGCACGCGTCAGATTGCACACGCATTATTACGTGCACGGCACGGTGCGAGGAAATCCAAAAGACCAGAGGCTTAGTTTATCAATGTCCAGTTGGATTTGCAAATCTAGTGGAAAAAGGATTGTCAAAGGAAAGAGCCTAGGGAATTCCTTATAAATGTTCACTTTACAGTCTGGATTCTACTCGCATTTATTCATAAAAAACCTGATGTAGTTCTTTCCATTCGCATTCGGATGAATAATGCACTTCAAATGTGTTCATTCCTTTAAAAATTGAATTCATCTTAACTATTTCACTGGAAATGATCGACAGAAGCACACCACTATTTCAGCAACGTTTGTTCACAACTATCTTTCAACTCCCTGGCAGCCTAACGTGCGCACTGTCGGAAAATAATTAAAATATATACTTTTATAGAGAATATTGAGTGGATTATATGCGCAATTTGTATTATCTATTAAAGTTCAAAGGACATAAAGTCTCAAAATGTTAGCGTGGGAAGTACGCAATTAATTCAAAATCGAGCTTAACAATCATGGTTCGGATTTCTGATCCCTATGAAGAGTACGACGAATACAAAAATATGTACTCGGAATAATTCCGCTTATTTTCATTCTGTCTGGAATATATCGACTTTGAATTTACTTTTGTTCGGTCCGTAATGCTACCTACTACAAAGAAGTTCGCTTCACTATATTTTTCTATGGACCTGGATAATTTTGTAATATTTTGAAGCTAAGGCAATTCTATTCAGTCTTCATTCCAAACACTGAATTATTTCAGGGAAAGTACATAACTTTTTTTTATCGCGACGAACTGAAATATGAGTGCTCAGGGAAAATCCTTCTGACAATAGACATAGAACAAAACAAATTTTAATTGGTTTAAGTAGTAAATCGTGTCTAGGAGAGACGCGTTTGGCTATTAAAAATATCGCATAAAAATAATAGGAAATGGAAGTGGCAAACTGAAATCGATATTTGACATTTTGACGACGGACTAATTGGCTAACTTACTAGTAGGAATGGTGTGCAGTCCTTACTTTCTCGTCACGTGAAAGAACACCGCACAGTCCTTAGGGAAAAAATTAGGTCGTCAGATTTTGCAGAATCTAGAAAATGTAGTCATTTACCTGAACAACTTCTCTGAAAGTTCTACTTCGAATGGACTGGTCTAACCGTTGGCCGCTAGAAATACATGAGCGAGATACAGTTGATATGGCATGATAGGAATCCCTGGCCCATTCTAGACCTACAAAAGTGTAAATGGACCATATATTTCTAGCGACCAAGGGGTAAGGCATTTCGAAAATAACGTTCACAAAAGTTGTTCAAGAGGTCAGGGGCTACAATAGTGCAATATACCAAAAGCGCATCTGAACCTAGCGGTTTGTACGTATGTATGTTTCTGAACCCGACGGTTTACATTTTGCTGTAAGGACTGTGCGGCATTCTTTTCAATCGTGCGGACAGACATGTTCTTGGCCGGTTATTCGGCTTGGGTTTGCTTATATCATTACTACGAGAATTCACATGCAAATTCTAGATATGTACTAATTTTCTAGAATTGAGACGCGTCAAAATTATGGATATTCTATGTTCAATTCGTTTCGCTGATTATGCAGTTGCAGATCACGCATGCAAATTTTTACGGACTTGACCTAAATAGTAACGAAGAATTTATGTGGCAGAAGATGCAATTCACACCTATACCATAATTAGGGCAACTTATGATATTCACATATAATTTCGCAAAATATGTAAATTTTTCTTCTTAATATGAAGTTACGATGACACAATCAAAGTAAGAGCGAGAAAATTACCCACAGAAAATGTACCTAGTGGAAAGAGTGAAAATTTATACATATCAGACGAATTTCGCGTGGTCGAAACGGCTTGGTTCATCCGAGCTCGACTAAAACTTCTCATTTCATTATACGAGCCAAATTAGCCAATGTACGTAGGGTAGATCGAACTTTCTCCAAAGTCGGCGAATCCCGAATTCAATTCTAACTTTCACTCACTCAAAACTCCACTTCTTTCTTAATGAATTGAGGTAGGCTATGGAAATCGGTACGAAAATGCAGTAAATTTATTCTAGTTTATCACTCTAACTAACAGGGACTCCAAACCCGGTGTACGGAGGTACTGGCTGCATAATATAGCTATTCCGAGTTCCGTATCTGACAAATTGGAGACAAATATCTTGCGCTTTTTTGTTTAACTAAAAATTAATCACATTCAAAAGATTGTTTTTTACTTCTGTAGAATAATTTCAAATATTCTTCATCAATATTAGGATCGGAACACCTCTCCAAGAGTGAAAGCAAGGAGATGCGGTTCCGACTGAAATAAGTCTGTTGCGAAGGTCAAGATTTCAAAATTCTGTGGATGGATTGTGTTACTAAAATTTTATTGGGAAAACGAATATGGAAAAATCGGCTAAATCCGTCCACCCTGATAGAAGTTATAAGTTCCGGGTAGTTCAAGGGTAAATGTGTCGCCTCTCAATTTTTCGGACTGGTGTTCAGTTCCTATTTGGATATATGTATAGAGTTAGTTTAATTCAGTATATTTTTTAAATTTAAGAACGAAAATGGAAGCGGACAAGACGCAGAGTAAGATTTCGCAAATGTCCAGACTCTTTTATTCATTTTCAAACGTTCATTCCTCTTTTTTAAGAACTCGACAAATGGCTAACGACATCCGATTCCCTCTAGTTTTATTTTCCAAGTAAGTGAGGTTATTCACTCAAATTCCATTTTCTTTAACTGTTTGAAGTCCCTTCAACCCCCATTCTCCTTGACTCAGCCTCATCCGAAACTTCTATTCTCTCCTAGTTTATTGTCCATTTAGAAACCTCGAATCCCTCTTAGGCTGCAGATTTTACTACTTAAGAAAACTTAGCCTTTAGTTTATTTGAAAAGATAAGTAGAGCAGAAGTAAATTTATATTCAAAAGCTCAGTACTTCCTTTTTATTAACATACGTTGGCTTCAAGGGTTCAACCCTCGTAAGTCCAAAATAGACTTTCATTTCACATAGTCTTACTGTTATCCCCATCCTCTCAACTGACTAAAAAGTTAAATTCGTTCATCTAACTAGTGCATTACACTTATTAAAATGTGAGGGATTCAAACACTCAGATTCCCTCGCTTTCTCCAACTTCCCATTGTTCAACTGACACTTTAATCGAATTAATTTGTATTAATTTGCACATAGAAAGAGGCGTACCAATTAACTAAAATTAGTTACCCAGCAGTGCGGGAAGTGTCTTGGTCCAGATTATCTCTTTGGCATACGAATATGGTGGTTCTTTCAAAGTCGTCTCTCTACACCGAAAGGATACCACATACACATTATGGAAAAATGTACGCTGTTGGAAATCTTTGGATTTTTTTTATATGTTGTGGTCTTTGTGACGCTGAACAACTTTTGTGAAGGACCTACCCTTAAAAGTTTAATCCTTTGGCCGCCAGAAATACACTGTTGTGCATGTGCGATGGCGTACAGTGACTTTCACTTTCTCCAAACAGTGTACTCCTAGCGGCCAGGCGGTTAGACGTTTGGGGGTAGGTCCTTCACAAAAGTTGTTCAGAATCACAAGGACTGCAACATATAAAAAGTCCAAAGATTTACAACGGCGTAAATTTTTCCATAATGTGTATGCGGTGTCCTTTTTCATAGTAGATCCGGTAACCTCTCCGTATCCCTCACAGTATTCAATTCCGGGTCGGCCCGCTTCCAAATTCCTTGTACAGGTGGGTGTTGCATGGTAATTGGTCCTCAGAGATTTTAATTATCCGTGCCGATGTGGCCTCTAGAGTAACTTCTCCAGAGAAGGGTCACCTATTGATATTAAATCAGGCTTACGAGCCTAGAATTTGTAACGCAGATAAAACGTGAATTTGAACTGAAGTGGTTTAATTAACTATAACAGTAACTTTCACTTTTTTGTAATTTGCTACAAATAATTTTTGCAGCAGTACGGTCAATAATCTCGACAATAATTTTTATTTCTAGAAATATGTCAGTTATACAGTCAAGTATCATTGCAGAGTTCAAGTCTGACATTTCTTTAATTTCTGGAGAAAAATTACGCAAACATCTTTAAAAAATTGCATACATATTTTGAACTTTCGGAGAACCCGCATTTGAAGTGTGGAAACTTTATTTTGTGAATATTTAAACAAGAACAAAAAGTGTTAGTATTATTATTCCGTGCATCTCGAAATGTACAATTACACAAGCTTTACTTTTATTACGCTCCATTCTACCGTACTAGCAGTAGTTGTAGAAGTTGTAATGACAATGCCTAAGTAAATGGCTAGAAAACGTTGAATAAAATTTGTTTAGCTCGACAAATTCTTCCTTCAAGAACAAAGTTTCCTGGCACTGGTGCAGTAAGAATGAGTGCAGGGTGGTTCATAACCTTTGAACCCGTCTCAGAAATGGGCAATGCATTTCAAATTAAATTCTCTAGGAAATGTGTATGTATTTCACTTTTTTCACCTAATGCCACAAGACCATATCGCACTGTAACTGTAATTGTAAGATTTGCTGCATTGACATGAACCACCCTGTACATTGTGCTGAATAGCCAACCTTGTGATGCGAAATGGGAAGGATTTAGTTCAGTTGGATGGTTAATAAACCAAGTAGAAATAGTGGGAATGAGGGAAAGTGTGGAAAGTTTAGAAAGAAGGAACAAGAATAAGAAAGAGCGTAAGGGTTGAGTGAAAATATATCTTTTACGAGAAAAATAAACCAGGAGAAATGGTAAGTCATTAGCCGTTTGCTGAGTTCTTCAAAAAAGAACAAACTTGAGGATTCAAAATCTTATCCTTTCCTTTAACTTCTTTAACTTTTTCGTCACTTTTTTGTACATGTACGTGCGGGCTACGGGTTCTCTAATTTCGTTGCATACAATATCCTGTATAAAATAAGATCTTTGGAACCAAAATTATAATTAAAAATTTAAATAAGTTCATGTTTCAAGCTTGCTTTTATTTCAGGACCATGCCAAAATAAACGTTTATATAAGGGCGTCTAATGCAATACAAACTCACTACTCATGTAAATTGCATACCTAATTTCTAAAAATTCTGCTATTTCCATGGGTGTCTTTTATTTTCCGCTTGCTGCCTATGTTGGGAGCTGGTTTACTCAGGCAGACATGGTTTGAGTCTGACACGTTTAAGTTTTGCTAAATTGGTTTACTTATTTCAGCCAAATACTGTTTCTAAATCAACAGTATTTGTACATGTGTAATTTTGTACTTTTGGAAGTACAGTATATAAACATAATTCTATTTGAGTCACCGAAGCGAAAGTCCACACATTCCTGGTCACACGCAAATCAAACCATTCCTCTAATCAGACGTAGTCGCCCTGAAACCCATACGATATGTATGTGCGATAATTTTTCAGTCTGCTTCGTTAGTGGAAATTCTGTACAGTAGTTTTAGAACTTTGTTAAGCACTAATTGCGACTAATCAACCTGAGGCGAATTTACACATATTCTACACGCTCACATGCATCACTCACTTGCTATAACTAATACATACTCTGTAGAAAATTAGATGGGATTCCTGGAAACCGAGATAGCTACACAATTTCGCAGCATGTAGGTTATGATATAGATAGGGCATCCAATATCAATGGGTTTCGGCAATATCGTGATATTGATATTTCGATATTGAGGTTTTTGATATTGAGATTGATATTGATATCGTTGATATTAGAGTTGATGATATTCGATATTGATATTGATATCAAAATTGCCATATCATGATAT
>JAQFYE010005859.1:0-11429 GCA_034694305.1 Protaphorura glebata | reverse complement strand
AACGATAAAATTTTATAAAGGACAACGCCTGCAGCTGTAGAATGGACTTTACTTACCTGCAACAAGAGTCACTTGAAAGGCTGCCGTGGCAACCAGAAGTAGAATCATTTTAGCTGGTGTTGGAATCATTTTCTTATCAGGTTAAAATTATTCAATATGGAAAAACCGAGCTGTATGGCCAAGTCGAATTTCAACCGAAGACTAATAATCGCATTTTATAATTTCCCTTGTTTCGACTTGGATTGAAATTTATGGCTTCATGCAGCTGAGCTTAGTACACTTGTACTTGTGTAATTGGTATTATTCCGTTGAGGCCACTTTCTATATTTTCATTGCGCGCTAAAACACTTTCGGGCAATAAAATATATTTTATGTGTCGTACTTCGCACGTATATCCACCTTCCATAATAACAAACTCTGCTCTTAACTTTCCATTCTATTGTTTTATTTTGGATTCAGGGCCACACAGACACACGTGTGTCGTTCGTGAACAATTCTGTAAAATGAAAATGAATCATGTTTTCTAAATTTGTCCCCTAAAACTACAGGGGACAGTTTACGTACGCCTGTATCTCGCGCAGTTCGAGTCACAAACTACAAAAAATACAGTCGTATCCTTGGACGGGTTGGGACGAGTTAGAATTTTTACAGATTTTTCGCATTCGGCCATGCAGGCCAAAATGGCTTCGGAAGGCGAAACACTATGGAAAACTGTTTCCAGAGTAGGTTTGTCATTTCGGATGATCATGAAAAGGTTAAAATGTCACGGAATTGAATTATTTTTTTATGCTGGGTAAAACATTGTCAATTCTTTTGGAAACCGCAGAAATCACAAAATTGTCGGCCTTTCTTGACTTAAGTTTCAGCGAACCCGTAAATTGAGAAGAAAAACACTTTATTCGAGAGGTTGACATTTCAAACGTCAAGAAGCACCCTCGTTCTCAAAATAGAATTCAAAGAGTCTGAAAGTGTCACGACCATCTGTCCGGAGAGTCCTCAAGGACAATCTGAGTGTAAAAATTATGACGAAGACCAAAGGTCATGCCTTGAAGCCGATGCGCGTCAAAAATCACAAAACAAACTGCAGGGAGCTCTATGAGGGTTACTTGGGGTGAAAAATGGCGGGATTTGTGGTCACCCTTGATGAGGCTCGGTTCTGTCTGCATGATTCAAGATGCGATTGTCGAATTTATTTTCGCAAACCAGGAAAACCTTACCCAGAATATAGGATTCAGAAACACGAAAAGTCTTGTTAAAAGTTTATGGTGGTCGGAGCTTTGACCCCATAGGGGTTAGCCCACTCAATCTTGGCCCCCAAAATGTGAAAACAAACTCGGAGAAATACATTTCCGAAATTTTGAAACCGATTTTGGAGAAATCCGTTGGTGTGTTGTACCCTAATGAGACCCATAAAGTTTTCGTTCCCCTCAATGAGGCACCTCAAAATACCTCAAAGAAAATGGACACCTACCCAGCCGATTTACAATTTAGGAAAAAAAATGTAAATTACTCCGAGCAACGAAATCCCTGCTAAATCCCCGGACACAAGTCCCATGGACTTTTTCGCATTCGCACATCTGAAACAAAGGCTTCAGAAAAGAAAGGTGACGACTCTGGAAGGCGTTAGGAAAAAATTCTCACTGGTGTTTCACCTTCCGCGACTATTTTGACCCGCATGACCGAATGCAAAAAATAAGTAAAAATTCCCACTTGTCCCAACCCGTCCGAGAATACGACTGTATTTCTTGTAGATTTTTGTGACTCAAACTGCGCGAGATATAGGCGAACGTAAACTGTCCGCATAGATCCGGGCACCCCTGTATTTTGACAATTCTGCTAGTTGGAAAGCAAAAACGAAAATGGAGTAAAAAAAAAAAGAACCGTTAAGAAAGTGGTTCAATTTCTGTCCTCACAGTTTTGGTTACATGGTAAGGTGTGGTTATACCGACGCCCCATTTTCAGGAATGTGCTAATTTGCCGTAACCTCATTCCTAAACGTGCTTTGAGGGTTTCATACTCTTGTAATTAAGTGAGTGGGCCGAATCAGCAAAGGTATTCCCTTTAATTGGCAATGCTGAAAAGAAATGTCAAATGTCTACAGATAGGGACGTTTTAGCCCACGCCTGCTTAGGTGTGACCTTTCCCTATCTCGAAAAGTGGGCTCATTAGAATATTTCATCACAAGAAAGGTCAACAGTTTGCAAATTATAAACTCGATTTTGTTTGTGATGACAGCACGAGCTTACATAGGACGAGAATGTTGTCAAGTTACCTTGTTTAAATTCATATCATCATCTAAACTGTTCAGATTCTTATTCATTTTTCAGGAATCAAACCCGGGGAGTGATATTATTAAGGCCAAATCTTACTGCACCTGCATAGATTAATTAAACCATTGTGGCGTTTGAATGGACAATCGGGACAGTTGCGATCAAAATACCAAAGAGAAATATTTTTGAATTCCGAAAATGCATTCCTAATTTTTCCCCCGAATCCGAGATATTATGGCAAAACTATTGTAACTAGAAATCTAAATTTATATTTTGAAAACTTATTGAAATTAATATTAATCTTACCCGTTTTAATTGTAATTACTAAAAATTAGCTCAAAAAATAATTTGACAAAATGAAGCTGTCATGGTTGATGTGACAGAACTAACTAAGAAGGGAACCTCTCCAAATGTTCATCAAATTTTGATCTGAAATTTCACTGCAAGTTCATTCGCTGTTCATTCATTTCAAGTTCATTCGACCTGAGCCACCGCATTGGCAAGCGTGTCTTGGACAGTTAGATTTCAAATCACATTTTGGTCCAACCAAGGAATGTGTAAGGTCTTGATAAAATTACCCAACCTAAAGCACCCCTCTTGAGGCACCCGGAAGTTTGGGTTACCTTATTACCCGGCTCTCCGAATTCTTTTGATTACCCGGATAGTCGACTCAAATTAGGCAATGACAAAAGTAGGTATAGAAATAACTACACCCACAAGGAATGAAAAGACCAGATATTTGCCAGAGCACCAATGTGTTACACATACTTGTATGTTTCATAGTATACACCAATACACAGTAAATAAAGCTTGAATTGATTGATTGAATTGAATAGATATTTCTCAAACATTTTATTTGTTTCATTAAATTTACTAATTACATAACATAAAAAATTTCCAGTATTATGATTCTTTCTGATTTTAATTAACTTCAATTAACCCTAATATAAACGATCTACCTGAGCAACAGCCAACACACTGCAAATATAATACGTGATACACTGGACAACTGGCTGAGGAAATGGTGAATTATTCTAATTGATCCTTATATATTATATGTCTGCGACCCCTGGATGAATTTTCTGGATGGACTATTCCAGTACCATTTCTAAAAGGCCAAGAACTAAGACACCCACTCTTCAATTCAGTCCCAACCCGGTAAAGTCTATTTGAAATCCCTGAAAGATAACTCTCTAGACTTGTATTTGGTAAATTGTAATAAAGAAAAACGCCATAACCTCCATTCACTGTATTTGTAGCTAAATCCTGAGCTGTGCGAACACTTGTTTCAACCACATTGATCGCAGCAGCTCCAAGTTGATTTTGGTCAAGTAATGGCACAAATGGAATTGAAAATGAGCCATGAATGGCATTCCAGCTGTAGTCAAGGAAATCTCCAGCTACCATTCCATCATAGGAGAGTCGACCAGTCGCAGGTCCACAGAAATATAACGAAATGATTTTATCTGGAAGAAGTTGACGTAATTCTTTAAGGAGGTAAATAAATGAGAAGCGATTCGGTTGTCCGAGCTCGCTGTTCCAATAATCTGCGTATTCATCATCGAAGTCAATCCCATCCAACCCATATTGATTCACTGCGTTAGCCAATTGTACTGCAAAGTCACGTGCAGCAGTTTGGGTTTCAAAATTACTAATCCCGGCTCCTCCATGATTCCCTAAAATTAATTATTTCAAAATATAAAAATCGGGGTAAGTAGACGCAAGTTTGACATCTTTGCTTTTCTGATCAACAGGGTCCGGTTGTTGAGAAACTACCTAATCTACCCCACTAGGTATTTCTGAATTTATTAACTTGTTCGAAACTGTGACGCGAGATAATTCGAAGTCTAATGGACTGAGTTCTGGAACAACGACAGACTCAGATGGCCTAATAATGGACTAAAGGAATAATATGCTTGACTCAACACCCACAATATCTTAATGCTCTCTTGTTTTAATAAATCGTCTGAGTTATCCGAGAAATAACTTGTACGAATGAATGATCGTCTTATATTGAATCTCTTAATTCTAAAAGATACTTTGACCGGTTCTACCAAAAGACTGACTGTCCTTTTACAAAACTCTATCAAATAAGAGACAGTCAGTTAGTTCATATAATTGGACAGGTCATCACCATGTCCTTCACCATGGAACCTCTAATTTAGGCTTCAGTAGGCTAAGATCCAAGAGTTTACTGGTGGTGTGATCGTTTGGTCTCCTAATTCTCAAGTCTTAAATTCATGTTCAATATCAAAGGAAGTAATTACCTTTAATCTTCAAACGACTTAACTTGGAATTCCTCAGTCACTTGAAATCTCTAATTTCCAAGTTCATTATTCGGAAAACAATCGACACACCGGACATTCCAGCTCAAGATTGAAAAGAGAAGCAAGCAAATTATTATGCGCTTGGCTCTCTTCTGAATTCCTTTCTTTCTTCCGTTCTTGTCTTGACATCTTATGTCAATCCAAGAAGGGAAGAATGAAAAAAAAGGTGGCGCGCCGTGCAACCACTGCTAGTCTCGGATTTCAACTTTCAACTTCATAAAATAAAATGTCTATAATATTTAACATCCGCATAGCCATTGCCCCTCCCCCCTCGCCTGCACAATCACGGAGAGTCGGAGACAAAGCCGAAATATGTATTTTGTAGAGAATCTTATGAAGGATGTTGATATCTGGTGATTTCAAGGAGTGGTTTAAGTTTTTTGATAAACAGTTAGTAGGCCTGAGTTATTGCGTCCTCCTCATAAGTCAACACTTAATGAATAATGTATTAAATTTAGTCTTTACATTTGGAATTCCTTACATAGACATTGGAATGTGAATGGAATGTCGTGTAACAATTTGATAAAAAATGTCAAAGAAAATATTGTAATCAATCATGAAATGTAATTTTTACAGTACATTCATTAAGATAAAGAAATTAATTGATGTCACCGGGGGGAGAGCAGCAGTGGTTCGTTAATTGTATTAATGAATTGTTGACCTGACAAGACATCTGAATAAAACTGAACTTTGAAACTTTAAAACTTTGAAGCATCTAGGGAGCTCATTTGCTTCAAAATATGACACGGCAGTCGCGGTGACGAGCGTTTATGCAAAAATCGGCATTAATAAACGGTTTCTTCAACCGTGATTCGACAAAAACGCTTCAAAAATATTTTTCTCGAAAAATCTGTCAGTGCTATAATTTGTGCAATAGTTTTATGCATTTTGTAAAATTTGGTTTGAGCTGTTTGGAGAAAGTTGATTTTTTGCTGCCAGGCATTTGTTAACAAAATTTTATATTTTCCTAAAAATGCCTTGCCAGGGATAAATCGACTTTCTCCAAACCGGTCAGACAATAGAATTGCTTGAAAATATTGCAAAAGTCAACCTGGACAGATTTTTCAAAAAAATAAAAATATTTAGGAGACGATTTCGTGAAATTGAAAGAAAACAGCAAAAAATCCGTTTTTTCTAGGCTGGTTTTTACTTAAGCGCTCTACCTCCTCGCCTCTACTCGCATTGGATCTTCAAGCGGAATAGCTCCCTAGATCCTTCATACGATTCTTTCTCCAAAATCCATATCTCGCTCTTTGTCTGACTCCCCCTGATTGTGCCGGCCAGAGGGGGGAAAGTTATGCGTGACCCTGTATGCCATGCTGCACACTGCACACAGTTAACCATACTTGCCTAAAATGGAGAGGAGTACTTTTATTCCTTTGGCTTGTAAGGGACGGACATAAATGTCCACACCATCTAGTACTCCTTGAACATTGCCATTGTGGAAAAGGACCGCCCTCTTTTGTACCCTATCATAATTGATATTTGATGCGAATATTATCCCAATGTCAAATAGAGGTTGGCCGGTTTTAGTTTTCAATGAATAACATCCAACATTAGCAAAAGCTGTATTCCCCACTTCAATGTATATCACGCCCAGTGGAAAGTTATGACGACCGAGCGCCATTTTTGAAGACCTTTTTACAAAAAAATTAAATACACACATTAATTTCATTTAATCTAACATTTTTGTAATGGGCATGGATTACATTTTTTGAAGTGGAGAATGTACGCGAAGTATAGTAAGAAAGCGACTTACGGTGTTTTCTTGTCAGTCGGACTTGCCAGGCCTGGTTCACGTAAATGTAAAACAAGGGGAAGGAGGAGAAACGGTGAATAAAATAAGCCAGTCATCTGAAAATTAATTGAATAAAAAAATTAAGATAAAATATCGTGAACACTTTAGTTATGGCTAATTACTTATAAATTAAATTTACATTTAATTACCTTGAGTTTATACGGCAGAAGGTTCTGTGTTCCTGGTTATCGTTATGCTTTGTTTGCTTTGAGAAACCCGCTTACGAAAAACCATTATAAATTCCTGTTGAAAAAGAGTGGAAAGTTTTAGAAAGGCACATTCTTCAGGGGTGGCCTTTTGATTGTGAACACTTTCCGTATGTCTATATTACCCGCAGTTTCAGTAGAAAAATTCTGAAAACCGTATCCTCGGTTAAGGTTGCACAATTAAGTGATAATTTTTACAGCTTTTTTGCAATGCGAGCCAAAATATCTCACTCACCTCACTCAAAAAACTGAAGATATAAGCGTACGGAAAGTGTTCACAATCATAAGGCCGCTCCTGTATTTCAAGGACTCCGCAATAAGAAATAAATCGGAATTTGTTTCTTCACTTTGAATTCTTTATTGTCCTTTCAAAGGAGCTCAACTTTGTATTCCATTTATAGAAATAACAGTAGGATGAACTCATAGTATTACTCATAGATCCACATCAAAGAATTTGACAATTTGCTATGTCATTACAATTTAATTGTCATCCGCTGGATTTATCAAAATCATTGAGTTAATGAATGAAAAAAAGTAGATCAGTTAGTCAATGACTCCTTCAGTGTTAAACTTAAGACGTAACGTACGATTGCATACAACAAGCAATCTCAACTGCCAAAACCGTTCCAAGTTAACTCAATTAATTACGTATTGGTTAATTAAAAGTAAAATTTTGAGATATATCCGTAATCATAACGGTTGGAACACAGATTATATTGTGAACCACCCTGTAGAACCATTCTACAATTATTTCATTTATTTGATTTAAACATGAGTCTCAATCTAATTAGTGTGAATTCTGATACCCTGTGCGTTACGGAATGATTTATGTTTGCATATTTATTTTTGTAATGGTAGTGTCAAGGAAATCTCCGTACATGTACTAGGTGGATATCTTTCAATTATTCGGCAATTCTTTAGACCAGGACGGGGCAGACTGGAATTCTGATGAGTCCAACAATGGATCTTCACCGAAATCATCGGAGGGATTTCCCTGTTTATTGTATCAATGTGAGAGTTCAATTCTAGCCAGATTTTTGACAACTTCATCTGCTAACATCGAAGCGAGGAATACTTTTCACGCTAAAATGTCTAACTTCTGTAATTTCTGTAGAAACCAATCCAGTATATGCAAAAATGCAATGTCTGTTTTCATTAGGGTTCCGATCGGGTCGGGTCACAGAGCAGTCAATTCTAACTCCGTAGTCTGGAGGTGACAACCAGGAAAAATAACAAGAAATTCTCGTCGCGTGTTATTGGCATCCGAGGTCAAAATTGTTGATCTCTGCTCCCATGCTCTCTAATGGTTAAGAATCTCCATTGTCCTAGAAACTGCCGCTTTGACCTCGGATGCCCTTAACGTTAAACCTTAACTATTGTTGGCATCGGGTTGTCACCTCCATTCTTTACTGCTCTGTGGGTCGGGTAATCCGCTTATACGACCAGACCCGAACTAATCGGATAGAAATCCAACCTTACCCAAATCCGACCCAAAGAGCTTAAAAGTCACTCGACCCGAATGGTCGGGTTGGAAACTGGATTAATCCGAATCCGACCCGAAAATTCGGGTCGGATATCCGTTCCTATCCGACCCGACCCAAATATCCGATGCTGAATTAAATGTTTCACAAAAGCCGAACTAGAGCAGTTTCTTCAATAACTTTTTTTGAATTCCAACATAAAAAACCCTCAAAGAATCAAATAAGAAATTTTGTATTTAATAAAGAATACTTCAGCTGATGCTGGATTTTCACCCGGATTTTAAACACATTGATGCGCTAACGGTTGATGCTGAAAGTCGATTTTGTGTTGGAGTAATTAACCATGACCGATACTCGTGCTTGCCATTTCAATAGTTGACGAAATAGAAAATTCTGAAACAAATTCTTTAAAAATTTTATCCGCTTCTCGGCATTATATTATTTGTAAGTGAACCCAAATCTGGTGCGCGTCATCAATGAGACTCAGGAGAGTCCACTCAATTACAAGCCAGAAGAATTATCTGAGATCCGATCGATTATCGGATTTATCATTTTTTGATATCCGCATTTCGCTCACTTTCACTACACTCGCAGCACTTCAAACCTGACACATAAAAAATCGATATAATTTTATAAAGGACAGCTGTGGAATGGACACCACTTACCTGAAACAAGAGTCACTTGAAGGGCTGGCGTAGCAACCAGAAATAAAATCACTTTAACGGGAGTTGTATAATTTCTAAGCAGATTCGATAGAATGAGAAACACAAAATTGCTAAGTTTTAATTTAGGCCTGAGAGGTCAATGGACGGACACACACTTCCGGGTTACTTGTTATGATTTCCTGATATTCGTCATCGATACGGGGCGACTAATATGTATTCAAGTTTCAAGTTTAGTTTTATTCAAGTGTCAGACCAAGTCAACAATTTACCAACATAAAATTGACAAATTAATGCTGCTCTCCCCTTGGGGACACCATATAAATACAATTGATTACCAGAAGTTTTTTTCATAAACACGAAAAATATTAGTATTGGTCCTCTCTATCTAAAGAACCACAATAACCACAATGTAGTGGAATACCTCGTCGGAAGGATCAGCTCAAATGGGAAAATTATGGATGGTCAAAAGCTAAAAAAAAGAGTTTCTCTCCATTTTTCGGCCCTTTTGTCACGGTCAGCCCCTGAAAAGCAACGGAAACTAAGAACTTTCGAAAGACGAACTTTCACAATCGCAAGTGCTTTCTGCAAATTTAAACCATTGATCAACAATTTCTGTGCAAGTCGATTTTGCCTCAAGTTTTAATTTTTGTCTTTTCGGAAAAAGTAGAATTTTGAAGCAAAATCGACTTGCTCAGAGATTGCCAACGAACGGCCTAAAGTTTGCAGAAAGCACATGGCATAGCGGTGGCAGTGTTTGTTTTTCGAAATGTTCAAGTTTTCACCACTTTTTTGGTGGCTCACCCTTCGTCTGAGAAACGGAAAAAACCTCTTAATTTTCAACTGGGCGCTGCGCGCGAACGCGGTATGATGCCGCGCCCAAATGATATGTCTGAGATCCAATTTGAGCTGCTCCTTCCGACGAGGTATTCCACTTTATTTTACCTATCGTGGTTCTTCAGATAAAGTGGGGACACTACATATTAGTCGCTCTGTACTTGTCATGAACTGATAACCCCAGAATTGGCATACCCTTCAGCAGAATTGAATTAGCTATATTACTCAAGCTAGAATAAAAACAAGTCGCCCCGGCACCAGTAAATAATTTATTCAGTGTAGGTGCTCAATAATAATACAAAGTAGATTGTACAAACCAGAGCTTCATTTCGTAATATGTACAGCAATCATACTGCTAGATCCGATTTTCTGGACTCAAGCGTCGGCAATTGTCAATAATAATAATTTACAACGTACTGTACTGAGATACGATCGCTTCTTCTGCAATGTGGCTATTTGAGTCTCTCTATAATTGAACGGATTTCGCTAGTCTTTTTTAATTTGAAAAATCTTCCATCTGACTGTGTATTTCAAAAAATGAGGATCTTACAGCTTTACGGAAAGGTGAAAGGTTGACTAAAATACTTCCACATGGCTGCTCCACTTGAATGTCAATTTTGTGACAATTTTGTCAACACTAATCAATATTGACTTGAGATTATGGATGTGTTTCCCAAGTGTCACAAAAATTCATAAGAAACAAACAAACAAATTGGGCATGTAGAGTAGTATATTTTTTTAATTTCGTTCGTCTGTGATTTGAATAAGTTAGAATACGCTGACAAGGGAAGCTCACTCCATGGGTACCAGGACCTAGACTCAACACCGATTTCTTTTGATGCGTTGGCATCATCTGAGTGGGTTTTCGTCAAAATTAGTCCGTGGAAATGAAGTACTTTCTTCTCGTCTATCTCCGAAAATCCGATCAAAATTTTTCTTCATGGGGTCCCCCCTATTCAAAGAGCGAAATCGTGTGTTAAATCCCGTGCTCTTTTCCCCACTTTCGATTTCCCGTCAACGTTGAGAGATCCCAGTAATTTATTTTATAATTTTGTTTCTTAAGATATTGATGAGAGAGAGTCATTGCATGCTTAATCTTCGGCACAAACCTTAACTTTTCGAGTTATACATTATAGACAATTTGAAAAATGCTGATATTGGTTTGGGAGTTTACCGGTTAAAAATCTAAAAATCAAAGGATCTTGAAGTTTTGAAATATACAAGAAAGGTTAGAAATCTTGAGATAAATATTTTAGGTTCAGTTTGATGGTAAGGAATCATAATTAGTGTTATGGTTTTGATTCAAGCAATTTTAAATTCGTAATTTCATCGTTCCACTAGTATCGTGGACTGCTCCTGCGCAATAAGAATTTATTAGTCAACGTTTAATTTTAATGTATTATATGTTGTACCAAGATATTAGATTATGATATTTAAATTTATCTTGATGATAATTGCTAAAATTACAAGTACTGCCTAGTCCACATATTGTTAGCAATTACAGGCGCTATAGATTTAATTGTAAGTAAAGGAATAACCGAAATCTTATACTAGAAATAACACGCAATTATACACTAAAAAGGGAATATAACTGGTATTCTCACACAAAATAATATTCTGCACTTTGCTTGTGCAAGTACAGAATGATTCATCTATAGAATTTAAATGAGCACAAAAAGTTCAGAATATTTTATACAGTCTATATCTATGAAATCTATGGATTTCCAATGTTAAAGCGAGGTTAAAATGCCAAAAAATATGTTTTTTTTGCACGAGCAGTTCACGATACTAGTGGAACGATGAAATTGAGAATTTGAAATTGCTTGAATCATATACCATAACACTAAT
>JAQFYE010005858.1:0-11430 GCA_034694305.1 Protaphorura glebata | reverse complement strand
TTGTTTCAAGTGTACAGTTGACGAGTAATCAGTTTCGTCGAAATATAGAGTTCTATCTTGAATTCTCACTACTATAGTCAAATTTTTGTAACGGTTACGGCAGATTATTCCAGGAAATGAATGGTTGAAATATCTTTCTTCAGACGTTTTAGTTTTGGATTAAAATATCTGACGACAAATCGGTGGACTTTTGCTGCGAACACTGGGATGGTCTTTGAGTTGACTTAGTTGTTACACGAGAAGTAGTTTCATTATTTCCAAATACGTAAGCGTGAATTCGAAATTACCGTACCTGAGCTGTAACAACTACGACTAAAATAGTTGAGACTACACTGCCGAACAGCATATGATCAGCCAGACCTTGACCATCAGCTGATATTGCATGATTATAAGCACCTAAAATCCGAAAAATTAGAACATCTCGGCAAAAATCCAAGCAAACTAATGTTCGCTTTTTAAATTAGGCTCCTTATTTAACAGCACATTTGGCTTGACACCGGAAATAAACAACTTCAGTACCCGCGAATGGCACGGTGGATGTTGACTATTTCCATCCTTAGTTGAGAGGTCAAGAATTCTGCGAGAGCCTAATTTAAAAAAGGTGGCTGTCGTTACTGAATATAGCAAAAAATATTTACCGTATGGTACGATGAAAAGAACACACGAAGTTACAAACCCATGAAGGGCTGATTTAAAAAATTCCTTTTTATTAAACAGAAGGTTGAGATGGCCAGGTGTGTACAGCTTTGGATACCTCAGACTGTTCACATCATTGCAGTCTTGATCAAACACACCAATAGATAGGACGGGAAGGGATGTGTAGAATAAATTATAAACTGATATAAACATAGGGTCAAACACCGTCTGAAAATTTTAATAAAAATTCACGTTAGAAAATCGAAATGGTTTTCTGAATTAAACCTATCACTGTTAATTGCTTCAGAGAAGATTTATCAGTGAATATATCAAATTTTACTTACTTGCGCACTGAATCCACAGAAAAACGCGAACCAAAAATGCGTTAGGGTAAAAGCAAAATTTTTGTAGAAAAAGTATCGCAGAAATTTTGACATTCGATAGTATGACCACCGCCCATGGACAAGAAGTAGTCTTTCTAAAAATCGAAACTGGGCTATTGAATAGTCAGATGCAAGAACGGCTTGAAGACCTTCTTGTCCACTAATGCCAACTCCAATATCAGCGGCTAAATTGTAAAGTAAAATTACTTAACTTCTTCCACTAATTCGCACAATAACGGTATCTAACAAATTCGAAAATATTGACATACTCTTAATCATTGACACGTCATTTGCACCATCTCCAATGGCAAGTGTAACAGCCTTTTTGTACTTCTTAACCAGGTCAACCACCAAGGCTTTTTGGAGCGGTGTGACACGACAACAAATGACAGCTTTACCTGTGGATATTTCATTTAAATAATTTATTATATCATTTAATTACGCCTAGAAAAGTGTGTATAATCCGTAACCACGAATCTTACATTGTGAGGCGAGGTCTAGAAACAATTGTTCTAATTGAGGGTTTAAGGCATGAACAAGGGAGTGTCCGTTAACGACAATAGCGTAGCCACCGTTTCCCTCAGGATCATGTGAACTATCCCCATCACCAGGATGAAAGCCAGGCCCGTAATCGGATTCACTGAACGTCACCATGTTCACATCACCCATTCTGGACGTTTCGACTGGGGCACACGAACCCTTCTGCAGGGCGTCCAGGCACTTCAGTAGTTGGTGTTTTACCTATAAAAATTTCACGTATTAATTAATTATATTTCCCCAAAACATATGGTCATGATCACACCTCAAACATTGCGCTTTTTGTAGAGATGGCTTAAGTTCGTGTTTGGCGCGGGGGGCGGACAAAAATTCCTTGAAAGCAACTGCCAGATATGATTAGGGATCAAACCGTCACTATATGGACGATCAAGGGCTTACCCTACAGCTATGGTAAAACATGTAAGTAGACTAGTTTCACCATGGAAAGAAAATACAACCAACTAACTAACTAATCGAACTTGTCTGAAAGATCGCGACTGCGATGGAAGTCAAAACAATACTCAGATAAACTTTATTTCAAAGTCGCCAGAAAGGCATTAACGTATAAAATATCAGAAATTCAGAAATTTGTAATACCGACGTTGGAAAACACGTAGCAGTATTTTTATTTTACAAAAATTCAGAGTGGACTCGATAAAATAAATAAATCTGACGTTCCTAAAAATTGTGTGCATCCTGAATTGATAGTTAGATTCGGAAGAAATTTTGAGCTACAATTGGTGTTTGGTTCACGAATAATGCTCATGAAGGTCTCAACGCTGAAATCAATTTAAGTCAACACCTAGACTCACGAAATAATGCCTGACGGGCTAATTGACACGTCAGTTCGACTACACATTCAATGACCGGTGGTGACCAAAGTTGATCTCCACGGTTAAAACTTTCAGGAACTTTGTTTCTGAGGACGAGCAGAAGTTCATCCAAATCTAACAGACTGACTAGCCTAGACTGAACGGAAGCATGCCTTTACGTCATAACATACAATTGGTATGGAAATCGACTAATCCTGACACGGTGGGTGAAATATTGTGAATTTTCCATATTCCCTTATAAATACTTTCCAGAAAACTTTCGGCCGACACTTTCTGTAAATACTCCATCGGGTGTTAAAAAATATCCTCCAGAACATACCTCTTCAAATGATGTGGAGTCCACAATAAAAATGTCATTCATTTCATCCGTCAAAAGTTGACAAGAATATCCTATATTGATAGCCGTTTCTGAAAAAATAAAATGATTGCTTTATTGCAAAGTAATAATAAAAGTGAACACAATAAGCGATTAAATGTCCAACACTCCGCCATACCTTGCTTGTCACCCGTAAGAACCCAAACTTTAATACCCGCAAGGATAAGATTGGCAATACAAGTAGAAACTCCGTCTTGAAGTTTGTCCTCAATGGCTGTGGCTCCAAGTAATTTCATATCCCTTTCAATCTCTTCGTAAATAGCGTCCAATTTTTCTTCACGATTAACTAAGGATGTGGCTGCTTCGTGATGTCTTAGCTTCCAATCCTCGAAGTACTCTGGTGTCAGTTCTTTCACGGCTAACACCAAAGTTCGAAGGCCCTCTCCGGCAAATTTCTGTATATATTTCCATCATTCAGATTAAATAATTCCACCTGACCAGACTAGCATATAAAGTTTAACAATGAAACCACTTTTCATGTGAAAACCAGATCGACTACAAAACCAATCCAAAGGGCTCTATAAAGTGTTCTCACTGAAAATGGGGACTCATTTTCGGCAAAACGTTTGTGGTTGCAACGGTAATTATTTTGAAATATTCTAACAGCGCCATTTCAGGCCGAACTACTGAAAGGTAAACGAAAGTGCCAACGCGGATGTTAAAAACGATTCATAAAATCGTTTGATCTGCCAACAGAAACTTTCGTCGTCGTCACCACTCACCAGGACCATAAACGCCGTAGACGAATCTGACTTTGACATAAGAGGTGGTTTCCTTGTAAAGCAAATGCTAAAAGTGAACTTAAAATGCCTGCCGGTGTTCGAAGTAAAACAAAGAAAGTTATCTGACGTAAACGTACATTAAGATGTTCTTGAGTTCTCGATTTAACATCCACTGACCCCATTTCAAGTCTTTCGTAGATAATAGAGTCTGCTCCTTTACAGAAAAGTACGATCTTATCATTGCGCTGAAGAACCACCGACATTCTTTTCCGGACGTTATTGAAATCCAGAATACAGAGTAAGTCGTAGACTTCTTCAACACCCATGGCAGTAATCGTAATACTGTCCGGAGTTCTTTCCTTGAATACAAACTCGAAATTTCTTGCTGCTGAGACGAGTGCGTTCTCATCTGGAGACTGGGCTTGGTACTCCAACTTCCCTGCAAAGAAAAAAAAATTAGAAGTAATTCTTCTCCCCTGTAAAATTTGTCCAAAGTCACTGTCCCTTTTAATGTCCTCGTTATGCTGAATAAAACGTGTAATTGGATGCAACTGTGAAATTCTGTTAATAACAAACTTTAATGATACAGTTAATAACACACTCTCAGTTTCTCATCTTAGAAATTAGATATTAAGATATATTAGCACAGAGAACCAACAAATGAGACGAGTGGGGTATCTTTGTTTCAAAATCTCGAGAGAGAGAGATCACTTTCAAAAGAATTATTATGTAGGAGAATTGCTGAGCAGGTTCCGGACACACTGCGCTTCATATTAATCAGACTTAATCTGCTGCTTAATTAGACGGTTGGACAAAATTACTGATTAAGGGATCATTAATAAAAGTGCTTCATAATAAACGTATAAATAAGCGGCTCACATGCAGTACACATTTCTCTCTTTATCTGAATAAAATAGAAAATGTTTCAATTCTATTGGGACTCATTGCGGTTCCACGATCTTTCTTTTCTTGTAACTTTGTCCGTTTAATATGTCATGGAACCTGCGCGCGGATTCTTACATGGACACCAATATCGTGATGTCACGATCGGACGGACAGCCAGTAGTCTGTCCCATCCCATCTCTTGGACATTGGAAATTTTGAAAAATCGTAAACAACCGTCCCACAGAATCTATGCGCACGTCCCATGTCAAAATCTGATCAAAATGACCAGATGCCCCCACCCACAGAGTTAGGAATTTTAGCTAGTTTTTTTTTCTTACTTATCATAAATATATTTTGGTCGTGTAGGTCTGGTCTAGTTCTAGTTCTAATTTTAGTTAATGGTTGTGTTTTGATTTTGTCTACTGATGATAAACAAAATAAGACATAAGATATACCATACCCACTTCCAGTTCAAAATTCAATTGTTCTATATCCAAAATTCAAATACTAAAATATACATAATATATGTATGTTGGGGAACAAGTCTTGAAAATGTTATATTTAATGTGGAATGTGGATTTCTCCGGATCTAGTTATGGATTCTACATATTTTTCTCCCTAAACATATGATACGGAGAGAAAACATACAAACAATATAAAATTTCCTTAGATTATACATAAGTTTATATTAACTTATGTATAATCTAAGAAAATTTCTAGCTCTATGCCCCCACCCGATTGAGCAGAGCGAAATCAACAACAAACCAAGTTAAGTTACCCTGTGTTTAACGAAGTGTGTTATCGAATTAGAAACAAATTTTCTATCAGTACCCTTGTGAATGGTATGAATAGGATACGAAAATGTGGGAGTAGCGTTGGATTAAGTGCGGACCCATGACTTTTCCGTTCATCATTAAAACTTATGTAAGTTTCACTGGAGCTTCAAACACTACAGGGTGGTTCATTACCTACTCTCCCCTCCACAATGCCCAACCGGGAAGTTGCGATAAAAGCGCGGGATATACATTTTGTATACTATATGGACAAAGTCTCACGCGTTGGCTATTTCAGAGAAGCTGCACAGAAATATTAAACTAATAAACCAAATCAAGATCTTCTGTATTTCCCATGAGTTAATTCCTAAAAATTGAGCTTCACATGAAAATGTTTGATCATCGTTTCTTGAGGGCAGTTTGTATTTTTCGTTTTGATGGGATCAACATCGGTGAATTGGTATACAGGATATGGGGAGCCGCCTTGTATAAACACAACTCTGCCTACTAAATATTCCATTCGCACGCTCTAATTCCCAATGGGGAAAAGCCAAGAAAATTCACTTCATATTGCTCATTGTATGCGAGATAATACATAAATAAACTTTCACGACCCACAACCCACAAAGTCGAAGAAATATCCATTGAAAAGTTTTCAAAGCTCTGAAAGTGTGCCGGCAACTTAAGGTATAGTCCTGTATATCCTTTTACAGACTTGCCAAAAAACCATGAATCTGAGTGAAAAGACTTTCAACTTTCACATAAACCTCTCCAAATAAACTTTCACTTTGAACTTGTTTCTTAAAATATTTTGTTGTGCGCCTCGGGCACACTACTAGAGAAACAACATTCTAATATGGGACGGGGCAAGTAGACGTCTTAACTTTTAACTCACAAATAAAGACTAAACTCATAACCCATGTCTTGCAATCTTCACTGCTCAGTTTTACCACTCCCGGTAATCCCTCCACTTTCTCCACGGGCTGTCACCCTGCCTGGACTGTTTATTGTACAGACATGCGTTCTATCAAGGAACCTTGTTGTCTTGTCTTCCCTTTTCGGTAGGCCAGTAGTCCCCATAACAAGTTATTTTTCGGCTGGTGCTCGTTATGGCAATGGGAAATAGGTCAGCACATAACTTGCCATCAGAGCCCAAGAATTTTCCATTCAATCCATGAATTTCGTATCTAGTTTCAAAGGATCTTGTCCACGCGATTTCGTTCCATACAAAAGTGGAGAATTTTAGAATTATTGTTTCGGTACCGGCCTACTTATAGGGAGAATTGTTTTACTTGTCTTGGGTTCTATTGTAATTGAATATTACTCCAGACAGAACACTAAAAACCATTTATACAGAACGCGACTATTTGGATAAAATTACATCAAAGCATTGATATTTTTCGATTTTGGTACAACTTTGTTTGCCCATCATGAAAGTCCTGACCACGATTCACTACACTTTCATTTAATTCGCAATACCTGTGAAATCTGGACCAGGAATTCTTCCACTTAAAACAACATGTATCGTTGCCAAAAATTCAAGTGGCCAATTCGTTTGACCGTCATAGAAGATATTGCTGAATGTCGAGATAACATTAACAAGTAATGCAAACCATAATATCATGTGTCGTACAAATTCTTGTCCTTGTCCTTACCAAATTCTAAAAACGTGAAGACAAGGTGTATTTGTCTTTGACTTACCCAGTCGTTCATCAGCCATCACAGTGTGGCAGAGGGCCAAGTGTCGAAAGAACATGTGGACGTCATTATCTCCATTTCGAACAGCATCGTAGAGTGTCTGATCGTAGAAACTAAACTTGGGTTCATAGTACGGATTTCTTGAAAAGTCCACTGGGGGGAGAACGGAATTCTGGACAACAAAATTAAACATAATCACTCAAATTGCTTTACCAAAATACAGACGTGGCTTACTACTCTCCTTGTCTGAATTCCAGACATTAATTAAAAGCTGAAATTGCTGATGTCACTCTCTCAACACATTTATGAACAGCAGCGCACATGCACATATACGCACTCGGCAAGGATGCCTTTCTTTACAATTAACTTCTCTCAAACTAGCTTAAACTGTTTGTCTCGAACTGGCGAAATCCAATTTAACAAATTTCATACCGAGAATTATTTGGAAATCCGAGATTTCCTATTTGGTTGTGTGTAAAATTATATTGAAACGTAAAGGCAAAATCAAAACTTTTCCTAATTTTCATCTCTCAAGATAAAAATAAATTATTTTTTAAACGAAAAGAAAATAGGTTTCGTGCCAGAAAACTCGTCGATTATTTATACAAATAAAAGGCAAAGGCTTTCATGGACTAAAAGACGAAACCATAAACTTCCCTGGCTTTGACTCTCCGTGACCTTTAGTTTTTGAAAATAACCCATTTCCCCCATGAGTAAGACTTTTCCATGCCGAAGCTAACAGCTATGAGCTAATGCTCGCAGTCACGACCACGACCTTGGGAAGCTGCCAGACTTTTTTATTATTGAATTCCTCCTCATGCATTTCAAGAGAACGAGAGAATTTAGGATATTACTTACAGTACAAATGTTTACGACAACGGAGAAGAATAGTCAACAAAACGAAGTGTTATCATGGACTACTTTACGAATATTCTCTAAATTATGACTGGAAGTAAAAAATTTCTAATCTATTCCTACTCTAATTTTTATAATTAATTTACATGCCTCTCTCAAAGGTCTGAGAGGAATGTTCAGAATCGGTTGTAAAACTTCCGAGTCAACTGGAAGTAGGTCGGTTTCAAATAACACGGTTTTCTTCTTCGGTCCACTCGGATATTTTTCTGGAGCGAACATCTCATCAGTTTCCTCATCGAATTTCCAATTCGTCTTCTCAGTCAAGAATGCAGATGATTAAAGTGTGCGTTGGCAGGTATAGAAAAAAATAAAATCAAAAAACAAATCCTGAAACTCAATTTATATGCCATGATCAGGAAAAAAAATACGAATCCTAAACAACAGAACAGTAAAGAAATTTCGCTTCAAATTAAGAAAAAAACAATTATCGACGTAACTCCCTAGGCACAGAAGTTAGAAACTTGTTTTTCAAAGGATCACATGTTAAATCTTTTTTAAAAAAAACGATAAGAACTACAAAAGTGATGACAAAACTGTAAGACGTGTTAGACGAGGTGTACAACTATTAATAAATAGTGAGTACTAACATTAATAATACACGATTCTACATTAAATGAAGTAGATAAATAGAGAAGGAATTAAAATACAGTAAAAAACCTTACAGAATAATATGAAACATGTGGCAGGGCCGTACGAGGAAAATAAATTCTATCTCATAAATTTACGACCTAATTTCACAAACTATATCACCCCTGGTGAAATTGCTAGCGCATACGAAGTAAAGTGGAACAAGATATTTTATATTTTATTTCAAAATAAGTCCATTGCGTACTAACCGATTGCAAATCATTTTCATGTATGACGAGCTTTCCCCACGCTTTCTCCCATATATTGTACGGAGAAAGCCGAGAAAGTCACGCATACAATATAAATCTTTAGAGCTGCATGAATTGAAAACGACAAATAAGAAAACAATACAAACCGATACATTTTTTAGTAAGAAGTTAACAAAAATAAACAGATAAAATTCCAAGATGAACGCGACCGACTTCAGTAACAACCGAACCCCAAAATCGTGGTACAAAAAGTTAAACATGAGAATACCATATTGCCTGGGAGCCCTCATCTCATTGATTCTTAACATTCTTACTACGCTACGTTTTAGTAGTCAACTTCTCTTGCTGAATTCAAAAGTTGTGCTAATTGGTACTTTCAATTCCAAATTCAATTAAGCCGTTAATTAAATAAAGCCGATCATCTGACAGATCGGAACAATAGGACTGCTGCGCTATGAAAGATGAGATTGCGAAGCAGACGTGGCTTATAAATCTCTTGCCAAAATTAAATATTAAAGTTTTACCCTAGTTCAAATATCCTCAAACCTGATGGGATTAATGTAAGCCATTGTCTATGCACTCACACCGCAAGCAAGCGAACAGAAGCCGAATCTTGGAATTATACGTTAGAGGAACCTTTTCAGAAAGTCAGTACGATGTCAATATTTACTGTACGCGCGTAGGAAACAGTATCACAGTTCTACTCAGGGTAAAAGTAAAATTGAACAGAACAAAGACGAGAAGAGATCAAGTAGTTGCTTCGAGACAAGAGCTGCAGCTCTGGACTCCCACAAAAAAACCGAGATTGAAACAAATGGAAACTAAAGTTTGATCCTGAAGGCTCAAATATAAACTGAAATCCGGTCCTATTTAAAAGCTGGAGAAGAGAAAAGTCAGCAACGTCTGCCAGTTTGACGTTGACAAATTGTCTTCAGGTCTTTACGTGTGTCCATGCATTCAAGTCAAATTCTTGACCAGTGACGGCTCCTGCAAATTTTGTACTCATCGTAAGTGGGCGCATCTGATAGTAGCGCTTGAAGGCCAGGTTTGGAATTCAGTATTTTACATATTTTAATTAAATATTTTTAGTAACTCAAAATGATCCAAACGTTTTCGCTGAAATGTTTCATCTTTCGTGTCTTTTTTTATAAAAGAAAATCTTTCTATGCCATTTCCACAACTGGCCCAATGCTAGAACACACTAGAACCGACAGTTTACAAAATTTTAACATTCTTGAGGACAAGCGAAACAAGTCCGTGCTCTTTTGTAGGGGCAGATTAATTATTTCTAACGCTGATCTTGCTACTCATTGAACTTATTTTCTCCTATCCTAACGAAGTTACGTCTAGTGTATCATTGAAATTAGAGGCTGTTGGCAACTTGCGAGTAGCTGCAATGGAAGAACCATGATTATCGAGGTGAAAATAACATACATAAACAGAATGCTCAGCTGACGGCTTATTAATTAGTCCAGCCTACATTAGTCGCTTCCTGTTTGTCAAAAATTAACTAAAACAACATATACGATACCGGATAAAAGTTGAGCATCACGTGTACAATAAACTATCGACAAAGAATGCCTTATAAATGATTTTGAGTGACCGTTACTCAATTATTAGGTCGGGCCTCATTTTCTATCCAATCAAACGTAATCAAATTCTCTAGAAAAATAAGTTTGTACGAAAATTTCAATCATTGACAGAAGAGGCGTTAAAATAAATAGTAATGCGACACCCTCTGTATAATATATAATACTGGAGACAGGAGCCCTCAGAGTCTTTACTTAGCCTAACCAAAACCAAACAAAAAGGAACTATGTAATAGGGAAATTGAAACATTTTGGGACAATGAGTTTGTTTTGCGAAGCGAATGTATATGTAATGTGGATTTAACTAGACGCTGCGTTAGACGATAGACCGCAAGGCAAATGGGAAGGACAATATGCAAATGAACGCTAGTAAAACCAGAACACTTTTAGGAACAAAGTGAACTTTTCGCATGGCGAAAATGCAACAGCGATAGTAGTCAAGCGAACATTAACAAAGTAACGTTACATGGTGCTCGTTAAAGTTTGAGTCTGGATTCCTGTGGCGAACTATTCGAAGAAAATGCGAAGTTAGCCTCACCCACCTTAATAATTTTCGGACTTCGAAGTTTTTTTCGACCTTACATTGGAATGATAGAATGATACTTGACTTCCGATGAACACTACGTGGAGTTACCTTACAAGCTAAGTTCAGAAATTGGTAAATAATACACGCAAAAGCACATGTGCTGTGCGTTTCATGGAGTAGAGAGAAAGCAAGTACAAAAAACCCAACACTCGGGGATGCAAAGGGAGACAGGAAGCCAGGGAAAGTAGAAAGTAGAACAAGAGAACGGAGTAAAGGGCACGTCGTCGTATGTTGAACTTACCTCTAAATTCTCAACCACTTCACCCGTTTTAGGATCGATTATTTCACCATATGATTTCCCAGCTATTGTACACTTGTTGAAAGTCATGATGTTCTAAAATTACAGAAACGAAATAACACAAAGTTAAGTTTTGTACTTCCAGTGTAGCGTGATGCAGCTGTTTGGAAGCGTCGGCACCCGACATACATTATTTTCTCCCTAAGGGGAATTGGAATATATCGAACTGAGCTTTTGAAATTGGCTGAACATCCACCGTTACATATATTATACAGGAAATACAAATGAATTGTAACGACTGAGTAGGTCTATCACCCACTCCAATTCATGATGTCGGATTCGAAAGTCCAAGAAGTTTCAACCGTTTGTTTTAAGTAAGGAGAGTCGGTAACTAGTAAACAACCGGAAATAGCATTTTTTTCT
>JAQFYE010005857.1:0-11432 GCA_034694305.1 Protaphorura glebata | reverse complement strand
TCAATAGCAAGGAGGAAAGGTCAATACGAGAGGATAGGTGACCAGAGTCATCGAGGGTGGCCCTAGATTCTCAAACACAATAACGTATTTAGTTATTTCTTCATAAATAAATGTATTGAATAAAATATTAAAACACAAAAACCGAATTACAATGGCCGGAAGACCGTTGAAGATGTGAATCGTCGTTTCAGCGTACCAACTCCCATTTTGTCCTTCCATCACGAAAGGTTTTTTCAAAATTAAAGATAAAAATTTAATAATAATAATATTTGATAAAAATTTAATTTAAACGTAGGTGTAGATTTTAAATATTTGTTTCGTTACAGATTTATTAAGCACTCGTCGTAGTCTTGTGGGCTTAACAATACTGAACAAATAAAGGCAAGGACTCACTATTAAACACCTTTCTTATTGCTTTCCAAATAAGCGACTAGCTCACAAGGGTACCAAATTATCTAAACTAACTTGACAACCATTTTCTACTGGGTTTTTTTTTCCTATACTTTTTCGTTTGGACAATAAGAAGCTTACCTTATGAAAGTTGTCAACTCTTTTGTTTGTATTTTTCCCAGTATATGTCAACGGACGGTTTAAAAATATGCATGACCCTAATCCGAAGCAGGTAGACAAGGTGTTGATTAAAAATACTGTTCTCGAAATACGTGCTTGGAATGAGCCCTTCATTTTTTGTCTCAAGTTTCAGGTTTGAAGTATGTGACGAACGAAGGAATAAAAAAATTTTCATATTATAATTTCATTTATATCTAATTTTATTTGAATAATTTTCCACTTATTATGTGGATCGTAATGTAGGGAAAGGGCCGGACTGGCTCAAAAAAGCGCTTGTAGCTGCACCATTTTGGAGCACTAAATGATGGCGGAAGGGAATGAGCAATTACTCCAAATTCCTACAATAACTCACTCTCGGTAATACAATAACCAAGGCGGCTAAACAAATCAATCTAGTCAGGAGACCCTATTTCGAGAAATAAACAAGATTTTAAAAAATAACAAATTTTTTCAACCCAGGGAGGATGTAATCCCATTTGATTACATTGGGAAGAAAACCCTTCCCAGGGCTATTTTCGTGTATAAGACATTTTGGAATTTAGCGTTGTCGGGTGGATGGATACCCGCCATGTTTACGACAGCCATTGATCTGTAGGTAATGTTGATGTCCTATAGACATTGCATTGTTTGAGTTTTTCTGCACTTTTTTTTATTATCTGGACTTATGGGGTCTCCTGATTGGATCATTTTGAATGTTTTGTTTAGCGGCCTTGACCATAACTAAGCCATGGTAGCGCACGCATGCCTCCTCTCAAAGACTAGACAGAGTTTAAAAGTGGCCCAAGCGCACACGACATAGCATTGCATTAGACGTGCCTATCAAACGTGTTCATATAAGGCAAATGAGAAGTGAAAATTTTTTTGTGGAAGAATATATTATTGCCTCCTAAAAAAATAACTTTTCCCCCGAGAAGAAAGTAAATTTTCCCCCTGGTCACTTTGTACCCCAAGAAAGTATCCCATAACAATGCCCCCTAAAAATAATTTTGTCCCCAAAAATTAGTCACAATTTCCCAACATTTATTCTTTTTCCGAGCCTTTTGAAGGAATAAACGTTGGGAAATTGGGACTAATTTCCGGGGACAAAATTATTTTTTAGGGGGAATTGTTACATTTCATTGGGAGAAATGTACCACTTCTTCACAGCCAAGAATTTCCCAATTTTTACCGAAATGGCGTCATAGTTTGTTGAATTCAACAAGGGTTGTTATGTCGAACATGAAACTATCTCTTTTCTGCACCAAAAGTCAAAAGTTATATCAATATTTATTTGGCTACATCATTCTGGTACACTCTGTATTACTTCATGTAATAATAAACTGACTGAAGTTAAGTATCGACATCCGCAGAAAATTATTAGAAAACACTCGAGAGCTGATCGGGAGAGCAATAGCAATCATGTGCCGAGTGTTTACTCTGACTAATTTTCATTCCGAAGTAAACACTCAAGTTTTCTCGTTGTTTTCTGTGAACTAATTTTATTTATTTCATAACAGACTCGACTTTAGCGTCAAGTGTTGCGAAATTAATTCAAAGTGCAGGAATTATCTCACTGAATCGGAGTAACACTAACCACCCTCACTCACTCACTAAGTTAAGCTTAAACCAAACTCAAGTACCACAAGGTAACATTACGTCGTGTTAATTATTAAATCGGTTTACTGGTAAATTCATTTCACTGGTACCAGAGAAAAGAGCCGCTGAAATCGCTCCCTTGTTGATATTCATTCATAAAATTGGATATTTAGTACGAATGACTAAGGGTGGTGCCACAATAATGATCACTCATAATTAATTTGCGCAAAGTTTTGTTTGGATTAATTCTGGCACATAAATGACTCAACATTAGACGATCTGAACGGACGTGACGGACGGATGTCTCGGACTCTCCTACGTCAATCCAACTTATATCGGAGTATAAAAAGGAGCGAATCTAGGGTAAAAAGTATATCAGTTCTCCAATTGCTTTCAGTAGTCAACCCAATTTGAGAAATAGAGACAACTAAAAAAAGTTTGACAATGAAGCTTCACTACATTTTAACTTTCGTTTTACTTTGTTGGGGAACCTCCCCGGCCAAATCCGCTCCAACCACTTTCACTGCGTCCAACCCTGACAAAATTGCTGAAATTCTTGCTTTGGCTAGAAACTTCAGAATATTGAACCAAATCCCAGGGCTAGGAATGACCATAGTTCATAACAATAATGTAACTGGAGATCTGGTTATTGCCGAAGGGTTTGGGCTCAGGGATCGGGAACTTCAGTTGGATGCCAATAATAAAACTTTGTTTCCGATTGGCTCTAATTCGAAGGTACGTATTCTATTTTGAGAATGTATATCTTACGATTTGTTCAAAGAAATCGCTGGTTATGACAAATTCTAATTTTTAGGGGTTTTCGGCGGCCATGATCCTCAAAATTCTTACCGAGAAATTCCCAGAACTTGGAGAGTCAGTTTTAGACACACCTATTAAGAAATTGGTCCCGACGTTCGACTTTGTTCTGAGTGACAGGTAAGATTAGACAAATTAAATCTGTTAGGATTATTCGTTGGTTATGAAAAATATATTCGTGTACTTTTTTAGATTTCGAACCGAATTCGTAACATTTCGAGACATTTTTGCGATGCGAGTTTGCGTAAGCACGTCTGGTGGTCTTGAGGAATTATTTGCATCGTCTCCAAACAAAGAAGATTTCTACTAGTAAGATAACTACAAATTCTTGCAAAGCCGTTTAATTTCTATATTTATTTCAATCTATTATTATTTGCGTAGTCGTATTCGCTATTACAAAGAACGATGTTCCTTCCGAAACGAATTTGAGTACAGCAACGCACTTTACGGTTTGGCCGGAGAAATCGCAGCGTTCATGTCCAATTTGACAGTGGAACAAATCGTCCTCAATTTCATGAAAGACCTGGGAATGAACGACTCGACCTTTCTTGATGCCGAGGGACGATACGAAACTCTGCCTAATATAGCGAAGGCATACTACAAAAGATTCTTTGCCATTCGACAATTCGACAATAAAATGCTGAAACGGGTCTCCGCTGTGCTGACCGCTGGAGCAATCATGGTCACTCCGGAAGACATGGTCAAGTACATGAATTTTCATTTGAACAAAGGAAAGGTCGGAGATCGTCAAGTGATTCCTGAGGTAAGACCAGCAAATTAATTGTGTTTCTAATTGCCGATTTTAACCGATATTTGTAACAGGAAGTGATGTCTTGGCTATTCAAGTCCTCGAATGCTTACATGACTCAACCCATGGGAAGAAAAAGTGATGCTGAGAGCCTGGATGGCATTTACGGTTATGGCCTTGGATATATGTTGAGCCTTTACGATGGTAAGACAGATTTAAACAATCATGCGAGACTATCAATTAGTGACCTTTCGAAATATTTGTTCTTTCAGGATATTCAAGGATCGGTCATGGGGGCTTCTACCCTCCTTATAACAGTCAGTTCTCATTTTTCCCTGACCTTAATATTGGGCTCTTTACGGTTTCAAACGGTCCAGGACCAACCGGTTTCGAGACAGGATACACACACGAAGGTCTCCACAACCTCATTTACAAGATTCTCAGGAAAGGTTAGATACTCCAGTCTAAAGTGAGCCAAAGCCAAATGTGCTAATTTGCTGCGACCAAGAAGGCTTCACGTGTAGTTGATTGCGGTCACAGCAATCAACTACACGTGAAGTCTTCTTGGCTGCGACATTCGACATATTGAACATATTTCCTTAGACACATCATTTATAAATTGCAGATAACGTTGACATTTCGACAGAATTGAACAACATCTCAGCCAAATCTCCAGCTACAATCGCAAATATCAAGAACGATATTGATCTCCAATGGATGCGTCAAACGAAATCCCATTCAAATTCTCGATTCCCAAAACCAACCCAGTCATCGAAGAGATTCGAGACTGATGACATTGTTGGCCTATTCGGAAATGCTGACACAGGGGACATCATCATCCACAAATCCAAGGATGGAGAGCCACTCATCGATTTCGGGGAATATGCGACGAATGGAACGATGCAGCGGATCGGAGACTTCAAGTCATCATTTACAATCCAATGGACGACGAGCATCATGCAAAACTTTTATATTTACGGAGATTTACTCATCGTCAAATTCTCAGCACATTTTCCTAACGAGAATGAATTGCAATTGGAATTTGGATTTAATTTTGGGGAGTCTTTGTTCATTCCGTTTCGTCGGAATGCGACAGTGAACACGTTCCCAAGGATTCCATGGGGAGAAGGCGATTGTGGCCCAAAGTAATGAGACAGATCTACAAAGAACTACTACTGTAATTTTACTAATATGATAATGGAATTGGAATGTGAATTGTACGCAAATACAATTGTAAATTGTCAAGTTCTTCAAATTGAAGCCGAAAAAATGAATAAAATTCAAATATTATGCAACATAAATGGACTTTAGATCGTGTTGAAAGACTAATCAACGCTAATTTTAAAGGTAAACGAACCTGAATTTTTGTACGACATAAAACAATAGTCAATATTTTTTTTTTTTACATAATCAGGTATATTCTGAGGAATTGACTAATTGGACGGTGAGAGATCGTAACGGCAATATCATTCGAAACCATTGCAGTACTACGAGCAAGTTGTCCATTATTGTGTATGAGCGCGGCTTAGGGCATGAACGCATGTATGACGGACCAGATTCCGTTACGAATTTGAAATTCGTATGTCGCATGGTAAAAGGCAAATTTCATACTTCATATCTGGTTATTAGAAACACCAGATCATTAAAAGTAATCATTTTAACTTTTACGTCACTTCCCATTGCATTGGTGGACTTCAATAATGTATAGCGCATCACAGTGACCAACAACGAAACTGTCAGAAAAGAGTTAGATATAAAAGTAGTATTAGATCCACGTGAAAAGATATCGACCGCGCCAGTAACTCGGCCCAAGAAGTTTAAATTTACAAAATATACTCCTGTTCTTATATTTTGAATTTCAACGCGACGTTACCCAAGTCTTGAATTTTCTTGGTAGCTTCTTAAGGGATTTTTACCGCAGGGTCTACCGCCTGCTGAAAAGGCCTCAAAACGTGAAAAATTCAAAAAACGAACTTCACTACCACATTGACAGACGTTTTTTTGAAAATTTTAAGCCAAGGGTGGACAATTTTTGAGAAAGTGGACTTTGCCTCAAAATTTCACTTTTTCTTCAGGCGGCGCGGCAGACAGTGAAAGAAGGGCTGAGGAAAAGAGAAAAGCTCATTTTGTAAGTTCCAGTTCGCATTCCACAAGAACGCGCTTTCCGGTGGTGCTGAAATATGTTACGTATCGCTCGATAAAATAACTTGTGTAGAAAATTAAAACCGTACAATTATGGTCCCAGAATATTGCGTTGAGGTTTATCAAAGGAGGGGTGTAATAAGCGGAGTATTGGCCATTACTGGTAGAGTGGAGTATTTTTTTTTAGAAAAAATTGAAAACTGGTATCCAATGGCTGAAACTAAAGCGAATTCAAACTCAAATAAACTCTCTGTTCATAATTTATTATTCAATCACCTTTTATTTGACGTAGCGTTAGGTTCATCAACAAAATTACAATATTAAAGTCAATTTTCAAAATTAACGTTTTGGATTGGATTGGATTGGATGTAATTTTATTTAATCAGGTACAAGGCTGTGTAGTACTTGGGGGATAAGAAAAAACCGAGAAAAACCAACCCCACCTTTCCAGATTGGAGGGCAGGGTGGGATGAAATCACTCCCATTTTTTTTCAACTTTATTAATCCAATCAATCAACTTCTATTTGAGTGTTCATAATTTATTGGTAATTTACTGTGCGGTTACATGTACATAATGTGTGTGGCATTTACTACATTTATGTAATAGCATTCTTGCACAGTTGTTTTAATTTTTTAATTTTTAATCATTTAGAATTGAAATAAATGTTCAACTTTACAGTGACCCGAACGGAATAGGAAATCGCAGCTAGAATGACTCAGAAAGTCAGAAAAGACTTTAAAACTCTACAATACTACTATGATACTATGATACTATGAACCGTTTGGCGGAAATAAAGCAAAAGTTTTCTTAATCAAATACCGTACACACTTACCCCATCTTACGTTATGCGGAGGAATTTTGGGATGGCGCGTTGGACGCTGGACCTATGCGGTGGACGCATGTGCCGTGCTGAGGAAAAAAATTGCAATCATACCAGGTAAAATTCAAAATACAAATTCAATTCAAGAATTTGATACTATAATGAAAGTCAATTTTGACCTCAATTTCTGCTTTTTTCTGTCTCTGTTGTGACCACCCATAAAAGTGTGCTAACTAGTGCGAACTGCGAACTCTGTCGAAATTAAGAAGGCGGTCCTTGTGTAGCGAACCCAACCAAGTTCTTAGGCTCAAGCTAAGCAACCAGGAGTTCATTTTCTATCATGCCACGACTGGCACGACTTCGTGGGAGGCCGAAATATTTACTTGGAATTATATTGGTATCCGTGTGTTTTTACTTGTATTGTGTGAATTATGTCGAAAAATACCATTCCATACGTACATGCATTATCCAGACACAAAAATCTAATTTGAGCAAAACTATGACTGGTTCAACAGTGAATTCTACGACTGAGGACAAGGGATTTACAAATGTAGCCAAAGCTAAAGGTAGGGATGGTTCAACAGTGAATTCTGCCAGTGAGGACAAGGGATTTACAAATATAAATGTCGCCAAAGATTTGAATGGTTCAACAGTGAATTCTACCAGTGAGAACAAAAGCTTTATAAATGTGATCAAAGATTTGAATGGTTCAACAGTGAATTCTACCAGTAAGGGCTTTACAAATATAAATGTAGCCGAAGATTTGAATGTTTCAACAGTGAATTCTACCAGTGAGAACAAGGGCTTTACAAATGTACCCAAAGGTTTGAATGTTTCAACAGTGAATTCTACCAGTGAAAAGAACTTGGCTGAGTTTCCCTCTGTGAGTATCATCCCCGAGCGACTTAATTTAACTGTGGAAGAAAGAAATCGTATTCTGAATTTAATCAACATTTCCAATGCGGAACAGACAATTTACAACGCCGAGACATTCGGTCCAGTGACAAATGAAACATTTGTGATTGTCATCCAAGTTCACTTTCGTTTCGAGTACTTGCAATTGCTACTTCAAAGTTTGGCCGATACTCATGGGATCAATGACTCTCTCATTATCTTCTCCCATGATATTTATTCGCCGGAAATGAATGCAGTTATTCAGAAGTTAAATTTTGCAAGAGTTTTGCAAATATTTTTTCCATACACTCCTCAGATAACACCGGAATTGTATCCTGGAGAATCTACTGAGTCAGGTCATGGGACAGCACGGAGTGCATCCTTTGCAAAACTACATTGGTGGTGGAAGGCACATTTCTTGTTTAACGAGGTAACCGTACTTTTATTTGCTCATACACCTGACTAATCTTCCTCATATCCTAAACTCACCCGTACTATTCAAAACTCAACTATTGACAGGCCATTCACAAATTACGAAATTCATATTTCAAATAACGTCAAGTTCGCATACACTGGCTGAGAGAAATCGTATTCTGAAATTATTTCGTTTTTGGCAAGGCCAGAATAAATGAAAACTTGAAATTGTTTTTTGCAAATTTCGAAATTTATTTTTGGAATTTTATTGGAACTTCCGATTTGTTTTTTTCAGACAAAAAACGTTGACGGTGACGGTTTTAGAAATATGGATTCCGTAATTTGTGAATGACCTGTCGAGTAGTGAATGCAAACCCGGTTTTTTATTGGGTTTAAAACCCGGGTTTCTCGGTTATAATGGAACTGTCTATATACGCACGTAAGAAATTACGTCACGGTCAACTTAGAATTATTGATAAATTCTAAGAATTTATTTTATCAACATATACCCTACCCTAAGGATATTAGGTTTACGGATGACTCCCACTGTCCGACTGTCTGATTATTTTGATAGTTTACGTTGATAGAATAAATTCTTGGAATTTATCGAGTATTCCAAACTGGTAGTAATATAACGACGCCAAATTGTAATCAAGCAATTATGCGCTTTCTCGTGGAGACCCTGCATGTTCCATGTGGTTGTTGATCATGAACTCATCTGCGATTATCCAAATAAATAGCTAACGTCTTGTTCAATGTAGTAACCAGATCTCGCTCACGGGTTCAATTTTATACCATTTTCATTTCGAATTCCACTCAATCGACTGTGCCCACAGAACTGGCAAGTGTCCAGATAAAGTGTAAAGTACCTGCACGTCTACAATTAATTCCCTTAATACTGTTCGTCCAAATAAGTTAGGCCCCTAAAGTCAAGGCCTTGTAGGGCGATATGTATAACTTTGCCAGGCCCTTTTGTAGCAAGGAGCGTGGCAGACAGACATGTTGGTGACGCGGTTGGTTAGGCCAACTAATTTATTATTATTATTTTTATGTAAAGGTGAATGTACTTAAGAAACACGAAGGTGTGATACATTTCTTGGAAGAAGATGACTACGTGATCCCTGACTACATCCCCGTCATGAATAAATTGGAAGTACTGATGAGGAATAACTATTGCTTTGGATGTAACGTTCTCATCGCTGGACATAAATTCTATGGTATGGAGATAACCAAGTCATGGAAGAATGGGACGCACAATGTGGCCATTGTCACGGATTTGACTCCTCTCACTTATAATCGTGGTTTGGCCTTCAATCGGACATTATGGACGAAAATCAGAGCTTGTGAGAAATTATTCTGTGGTACTACGTACAATGAGTTCAATTGGGATTTTGCATTGATGGAAGTTTCAATGACTTGTATGAAGACATCTAGGCTCACAGTACTGGCACCTGAAGCCCCCAGATTATTCCATACGGGGGTTTGCGGAATGAATAATTATGCGAAGGGCTGTAACCCCCTCCCACTAGTAGACGTCATAAAGAAATACATCCAGCAATTTTATTCCGTATTATTTCCGGTTACTATCAATCTAAGCAAAGAGTTTCTCTGGAAGAAGGGAAGTCGATCGGCAGGAAATGGAGGTTGGTCTCCTAGTGATTCCAAATTGTGTCTGTCATTTGGAGTCAATGCTCAGGTGCCCTCAGTTTCCTCATTATTTAATAATTCTATCGTTTGAACTCAATCCAGATGTTGTTTCATGTTAATTTGTCGCATTCCCTATTCATAGTTGATAAATATTCTCTTGTAATCGTGTATTGTATCCTTGTGTGTTAATGAATGAATGAAAATTTTTTCGTTCCTGGTGGGAAATACTTTGGTCGGTTACCAAATGTGCCGGAAGCCGAAGACACATCCGGTACATTCATTTTCATCTTAGGTGATAAAGTAAATAAAATTCGGGGGATGGACCGAATAATACCGAATATTCGGCCGAATAATACCGAATTCCGGATATTCGGCCGAATAATACCGAATACCGAATATTCGATTTTTGCCGAATACCACTATTCGGTCCATCCCTATAAAATTCGTAGAATTCTATGAAATCATGACATGGATTATTTCTGTGTAGAACCTTCGTAGGATGAGTTTGAGTTGAAAGACAAACGTCCGCAATATACGCTTTTCGATTCACTGATTCTGATTTCAACGCCGGCACCAAATTTGGATTACATTCAATCAAGAGTCCATTCCATCCAAGTTCTCGTTCAAATGTTAACGTATGAGACGCCAACCCGTCATAAGCTCCGACTTCAACAAAGAAAACTCCTTTCTGAAACAACAAATATATTCGGTATCAACTTCCAATCTCTTTTATTGTATATTTTTTTAAATTACCGTTCTGTTGAATTGTTGATAGAGGACGTCAGCGAATTGTTTATCATATTCCTTCAATTTGGTTTTTTTCCCGAAGCTATATTCCAAAACGGAAGGCAAGGTGATGTGATGACTCCCGACGTAGTCCCACAATCTCTTATCCATTTGGTCCAATCCCTCAATTCCACTCAACACTTTCGTCGTCGTCACTTCCACCTCAACGTCCTCAACAACTTTCCTAGACAATTTCGTTCTTGCATTGGAAATAGATCCCATTTGCCATAAAAACAAGAAAGAGCAGAGCCCCAAGGTCCACAAGAAAATGTTAATTCTGTAAGAAATGTATTTTTCCATTTTAATTAGAATTACGTTACGTAGCACCATCGCATCGTAGCATAATGGCTAATGGCAATATTGTCGGAATAGGCTGGATTGGCCGTGGGAAGGAGGAGAGATCAATTCTCGGAATCTCGGACTTGCACCAACGAATGTAGTTGATATCATGAAGCTTTTGTTCCGATGGGTTTTTCTTATACTACTTACTACAAAGCGTTTACTATCTCTTAGACTACTTTGAAATTGGCGCGTCGCTAACTCAATAAAATATTTGTTGACGTCAGTGCAGAAAAAATGTTAAAAAAATCGAAAAAAAATTCAAAATTTATCAAAATAAATGAATTTCAACATCCAAAAAAGATTAAAATTCCAAAAAAATAAAAATTTAGATGAAAAAATAAAATTCAAAAATAAAAATAAAATCAAAATTACTTTTCATGACAGGTTCTGAAAAAAATTTCAAAATTTTAATCTTTTTTAGATGTTGAATTTTATTTATTTTGATAAATTTTGAATTTAATTTTTTTCGATTTTTTTTAACATTTTTTCTGCACTGACGTCAACAAATATTTTATTGAGTTTGCGACGCGCCTATTTCAAAGTAGTCTAAGAGATAGTAAACGCCCTGTATGTATGTATGTATGTATGTTATGAGAGTGGAAGCAGTGCTCCCAAGCTGACTAAGCCAGTTTTGGCCCATTGCAGTCTCTCTCCGGACACGCTATTTAATATTCTGG
>JAQFYE010005856.1:0-11433 GCA_034694305.1 Protaphorura glebata | reverse complement strand
TGAAGATCTCATTGAACCATTCTACAAGGACCATCAGGTCAGACACACACACGTTTTCTACGTTATGCCACGCCCTACATCCAAATTTGCGTACAGTTTTTGTACTTTATGTTGTACGCTCAAAATGGGAACCTTAAGTTTTCATCGGTCGTATAAACGAATATTTTTTTATGGAAGTTGAGCGATAGTTTTATGAGAAAATAATATTCGATCTCCGGATTCTTCTCCATATATTTTGGTGAACAATCAATTTGAAACTCGAAAAAATACACCCCCGTGTGGGAAATCTCGATATAGAGACCATTTGTTAAGAGTATGAGCGGTAAATCGAGATTTTTCAACATTGAGTGTTTAATTTTGACGCCTTTTGATGGATTCTTCTACAATTTTCACAAAAGTCTCTTCGAAGGAATCATTGTGTCGTTCAGGTTCAGGTCCAGTTTAATTAATTTCTAAAATTTGAAAACGAAACACTCGTTTGTACGTTAGTAAAAACTTAAGTTCGTACCTAATGTTATCGACTTCCCTACCTTCCCAGTCGATCCCTTAATCATTTAGTCACATTTCCACAAAACTCAATATCAATGTATTTTAATTGTATTATTTCGCTAAGCAACCCCAAAATATTAACGTCCCTACCTTCCCAGTCTGTTCCGTAATCGTTTAATGAAATGCTCTGGAGTCTAGATCACCTGACCACCTGTGTACATTTAATTGAATTGATGTGTTGAATTTTAGGGAGAAGAGCATTTGAAGCCACATATTGTGAAAGGATTGTCTGATGCGGAGTTGTACTGTCTAGCACTTTGTAATCTCTATGCAGACCCGAATTACAGTCAACTGAGTCCATGGGGGGTGGTCCAGGCCTTGGCCAGGAAAGGTGTCCACATTCCACCTCTTCCAGACATCCAACTCACGGAAACGGTCCTCATTCAAAACAGACCTCTCAGAATGGTACAAATTCAAGTCATCTTTACATTTCCGAATCCGCCTTGTATGTAAATGCGTTTTATTCCCTAGGTGGCGCACATGGCTGTACTGGAGGCCATGATGGTATTACAAGTGAAAGAAATCATTCATGCGGAGAGAATGGTGAGTGCTGTTCAACGCCGTGGACCTCCCATTCATCCACGTAAGTTCTCACGTGTATAAGAGGTTAAAGGTCAATTTCTGATGATTTCATTTAAAATACATTATTTGATTTGGCTTAGGTGAGATGCCGTCTGACTCTGAAGAGGCCTTCATTCTATGGATTAATAGAGCCATCATTGCTGTCAAAGAATATATTCAAAATAATAATTCAAGGGAACATAATTTGGTGAGTAATTCTCACATGGGCTACACATGACCTGTATATACGACGACCTTGACCCGACACCCAATTTTCTCAATCGAATGTCATCCCCTTAGGGGTTTGCACAAATGAACTACAATTTTTCCTACCTTCGAAAATTGGGTTGGGAAAGTTTCTGAGATACCCCCCCGCCCCCCCCCATGAAAGTTGAAAAATTATGGGTTAAAATTCATGCCAAATTTTTCATTTTCATTTCAGAAAATTTTTGAAATTTATTTGATATAAAATTTGTACAGAGTTCTCAACAAGTTGAGAGTTGGAGTAATGTTGGATTGTGCCAAGATTTGAGTGATTTGACTGACGGAGTTGGTCTGTGTGCCTTGTTGGGTTTTTACTGTGAAGATGAATTGGCCTTGTGTGAGATTACTGTTCCAAGGAGTCCTGGTGAAGGACTGAGTGTGTCAGAGTCACTTTGGAATCTCCAATTGGTCCAACGGACCTGTCTCAATTCTCTACCATACAATGTGTGTCATTTCCAATTAGAAGACATTCTCTACTTCCATGACTCCATGAGACAAAACATGTTGTCTTTCTTGGCAGACTTATTCAATCAACTCGAACTCAACCCAGGGCCAAATGTCAAAGAATTAGGCTCTCATCAACCTCCACCTATACGACCAGGTCAGTCATAGACTTATTATTTATTTTTTAGTATTAATTTGGTCCGACTAAACTTATTGGAATACCTGGCTTTTGAGAATTTCTCTAATAAAAATTCCCCCCGAAAGGTTAAACTCTTAGAATCACTGGAAACGAACTTTGGCGAGGTCAAAAATGACCTGACCTAACGTGACCTGACCGGGCATAGGATAAGCTAGTTCAGGTTAGGTTAGTTTATTCTAAGGCCGAAGTTTTTGTCAATCAAACTGAACTAGAAATTTGACCTTTGACCCTTAGGTGACCAAATGTCACGGAAGTCATTTTTAACCCCGAGGAAATCCGTTTCAGACAGTTTTAAAACTTTGACATTTTCGTTAAAGAAATAGAAATTCGACCTTTGATCCTTAGGTGACCAAATGTCACCGAAGTCTTCTTAACCGCGGGGAAATCTGTTTCAGACAATTTTAAGACTTTGACATTTTAGTCAAAACACTTGGGAAATGTGTCATAAAAATTCAAGTGTTCCAATAAGTTAAATCCGACCTACATTTTCGCTCACTTTCAATTTTATTTGCAAGAATCATCCGATGTTTTAATTTTTTCAATCCCGGGTTGCATATTTTTGTGCTTGTATGGATTTATTTTTCATTTTTCTGATTGTTGCATGCATCAGTCTTAGACTAAACCATCACGCTTCCGCATATCCTTACCGTCTGTCCTGCTTTTTTAATTGTTGAATTGAATAATTGGATAATAATTGGGATTTCTTGGGATGAGTGTTTGAGTTTTTGGTTGTTGGTTGGTGAAGGGTTGACAGGGGAAGGTGTCCGGGTGAGACGAGGGTACATTCGTCAGAGTCCAATTTCAGGGATCCCTGACCTTCGACCTTCGCTTTATTCATGTACTGCCGCGTCTCCTGCTTCATCTGCTCTCACAGGTCAGCCCAAGCTGTTTAGCTGTCACATTTTCTTCAGTAACATCCTTCGTTCTGTCTTCTATTTCCTCATATCCTGTTACTGTCACATTCTACACGATTTTGCAACATTCACACACATCACAATGTATTTAGTTTGCTGGCTGCGTTAATTAGTAAGGTAAAGTAGGCTAATGTACCCTACTTTGGTTAAGGTGTGTCACATTGCCCCGCTCTTCACCATAAGTGGTTGTGTCGACCAATGCACTGCTACAACTAACGAATTTGACTAATTGGTGAACTCGCTTCAAAGTGGGACAAATTAGCCTACCTTATCCATACAAAAAAACTCTAATTGGAAAAATTATCATTCACAGAGGTTACCTTGTGGACCGTCCTCTCTCACAAGGTAGCTTTTAAGAACACAACATACAACTTTGGGGCTTAAGCTTCAATTTATTTCATTACGGACACGGATGTCAGTTTTCACTGTTGTCAACATTCGAACCAAAATATTCTGTCTTCCTTTAAATAAGATCGCAATGGCGAAATACACATTTTACTTTACACGTTGGTTTTCCTAATCATTGTTCTAAAAATTATTGATTTTGAATCTAATTTTGTTGACCTTAACCCAAACTTGAATTTTCTACATATTTGACGGTTCTACTATTTTTGTTTTCAGCAGATCGGAATAGTGTAAAAGCCCAATCGGCTACCTCCACACCAAAGAAAAGAAATAATTCAAGACAAGAGAAAGTTGATAATTCGTTGAAGGCTTTACTTCAAGATCGAAAGTCACCTTCAAATCCAACTCTTGTCTCTGTTCCAATCAGGAGTTCTGCTTCTTCACATGATTACCCATATTCTCGCAAATCCGATCAGAAAGATCAGAGGTCAGTACCTAAAAATATATGTTTATTATTGTTGATATTTTTTTGATATTTTTGAAATTTTTTGAAATTTTGAAAATTTTGAAATTTCTTGAAATTTATGTATTTGTTTGAACTTTTTGTAATTTTTTAAAATTTTGGTAATTTTTTGAAATATTTTAATTTTTTTTGGAATTTTGGTAATTTTTTGAAGTCCTGTTAATTTTATGAAATTTTGGTCATTTTTTGAAATATTTTAATTTTTTTTGGAATTTTGGTAATTTTTTGAAATACTGTTAATTTTATGAAATTTTGGTCATTTTTTGAAATTTTGGTAATTTTTTGAAATTTTGGTAATTCTTTTTTATTTGAAAACAGTAGGTACGGTGGGACATCGAGCGAAGACTCTGAGGAATTCGTGGTCCACCGTGGACGAAACGTCCCAACACTGACCCAACTGATTCGTTCCGTATCTCCATCTTCACAAGAAGATCGAAGTAGTCCAGGGAGTCGTGCCCCCATGGGGATGGGGAGTCGTCAACCCCTACAAATGAGTGAAGGTGAAGACTCAGGAATGCCGGCTGCTGGAAGGCCAAGTAATTTGGGTGCTAATAAAACATCTTATGCTGGACGAAGGTCAAGAAGGAATTCCTTCTCTGAAGCAGACTCACAACTCACGGTTGAGAATTTCGGTGGGTCACAAGATAATTTGAATCGATTTGCAATCCGAAAAAATCCAGACAAACAACCCGCCGTTCTTAGCGCCGACACTCAATCACCTATTAGACATACCCCTGACCTTTTCGCTCCCTCGTCAGAGGTCACTGGGGTCAATCGAAGACAAGGTGACGGTCAAGGCTCCCCTGCTGTATCAGACCCTGATCGTGATCGTGATCCACCCGAATTCCATGGAAGGAAGAAACCAGGGTACAGTTTAGAATATAATGAGGGGGACGGCGGTGGGGGTGGGGGTGGAAGTGGGAGGTACGAAAAGGGGCGGACTCCGGAGAGACGGACAGGGACACCTTACCAAAGACAACAACAACGAATGGGTCATGAATATGACCCCAAGAACTATCTTAGACCCAATGGAGGTGGGGATGAAGGTGAAAGTGGGAGGAGTGGCAATGGGGGTGGGGGTGGAGTCACACTCTACATGATGAATAATGATGATGGATTCAATGACCCACCCATGAGGTCAACGAGTCTCACGAACCTCTCTCGACTCTCTGACCTTCATAATAAACCCGTCAATATTGTGTACCTTCAAAATGGGAATTCTAATCCAAATCCAAATCCAAGTTATGGTGACCGATTACAAAGGTCATCTTCGTCAGACTATCGAACTATGACCATTCCGAGTAATACGCATACAGATGGACGTCGAAGTCAAGGTCAAGGACATCAGCAACCGTCATTGCATTCCGTATTGTCTGGAAGGCTCGGCGGAGGAGGTCATCCGCAGTCTCATCACTCTGGATCCCAATCCCCACATAGTTCTCCCCGATCTTCTCCGAGGAATTCTCAGTCTCACTATGCCCCGAGTAATGAAGGAGAGGATGACACGGATGAATTGGCAGCTCAGCTTGCAACCATCAGAATGAAATTAGAAGAAAAGAGACGGAGGATTGAAACTGAGAAAGGACGGATGGAAACCGTTGCGTCTAAAAATCAATTCAAATTGGGGAAAGCCGCCTATCTTAAAGCCATTAATAAAGTAAGTAGTTTTTTTTTGTCTTGAGGTCATCAGGTCAGGGGGGTTAAGAATAGATTTGGTTTGGGTTTGACCGTTTGACCTTTGGTGGTAATTGTGTGGTGATGGTTTGTTGTGTTTGACCTTATTGAAGGAGGAGCCGAAAGAAGGGAGGAGGAATGTAATGACGGACTCATTGGAGGTTGGGAAGTTAGCTAAAACTAAACAACTTTGGCTTAAGGTTTGGATCTTTTCCTGCCTTCTCTTCGGTGTTGTCAAATATAGTTGTAGTTCTTTCACATAATTTAATATTTACCTTTTCTATTGCAGAAATCTTTGCTTTTTTTCAATGACTCAATATTTTTCAATTTCTCTTCACGTTCAGTTCAGTACTTTCACTGACTTTCACTTTGCTGACGAGAACCTATGAGAATGAGAACCCACTTGTCCAATTATTTTCGCTGTAGTCCTATGCGGTAGAAGTGGAATTAAATGTGACAAGTTAGCTGGGGTTGTTCGAGCCCATTCTATGTGTTTTGTTTTGTTCCCTTGAAAATCTTATTGTATTTTTAAAAAAAAAATAGATATTGCACACATTTTCAAAATTTCCAAAATATAAATATGTTGATTTGCTATTATTTTACACTGCTAACTGATGACGCTATTTTTGTGTTCTCCTTTTTAATTGTTTCTAACCGTCACACCTACTTCGACGCGTGGATCCGACTTATTTGAATATTTATGATTTTAAATCAATTAACATGCCAAAATTTTGATAACAGTTTGGCAGAGTTATGTTTTTTATATGTGATAAATAAATGACGTATATAATTTTTATTGAAATTTTAATGATTCTGTTTTTTGACTAGGACTTGGAGAGTAAATGGTTGGAGAAGACTGACGAAGGAATTAAAAGCCCAGAAATAGAGGCCATGGACATGGATGCTTACCAGAGGTCACTCACCAAGTAAGTCACGTGATTCACGTCACATTTAATCTGAAACACCGGACATTCTTTAAATTAGGCCATTCGGTTAAGGTGCACTTTTGAATTGATGTGTCGCAGTTCTTGACCTTTAAAACAACTTCTGTGAGGGTTCCACCCCGAAAAGTATAACCGTTTGTCCGCTATAAATAGAAATACACCGGCCAAATACGAATGTACCCCGTGACCGTGACGTCGCGCATTGATTCCTTTGACCTCAGGAAAACTCTCTATACCAGCGACATAACTTACTTTTCAGAGTTTGACCTGCACAAAAGTTACTCAAGAGGTCATTGGTTACTACATGTCAAAAATGTGATCAAATCAAACAGCCTATTTTTGTCGTAAGGACTTTTTTTTATAAATGATTCTAATTTCGCAATATTTTTTAGAATGGACACTAGTCTAAGTGAATTGGAGAGTGACATTGGACGCCTAACGGCGCAACAAGAACAAATCCAAAGACAATTTTTCCTCCATGGTGAAGATGGGGCAAGTCTGAGTGGTGGAAGTACAAGCGGGAAAAGGAAGAGTTGGACAGTGCCGGCTGCAAGCACTGGAGGGACGAGAACCTATTGGTCACCACCAAGGACCACGGAGGACCCTGGTCAGTCTTATTGGGACCCTCATGTCACGACCGCTCCTTCTCCTCGACATCACAATGGAGAAAATAGATCAAGTGCTCCCACATTCAAGTCATCACCCCAGCCTCAACCACCACCCCCATCGGCTAGACAACCCTTGAGTGCCACAAACACCAATTCCTCCACGTCTTCCTTCAGACTTCACTCCGTTGCAGACGTTCAAGGTCAACGATTATTTGGTGGTAAACCTAGGTCAGTACGTTATGTCTATTTTGGTCAACAAACAATTTTTTTTGGTCATCTTCCGAAATCCGCCATTTTGTTTCTTGGAAGTTCGGAACATTTCGACCTCTGATTGACACACAGTCATATGGTTTGTTTGACTAATGACCTTGACCTTGACCTTTGTACATTGCAGTGGTGAAGGAGAGCGTGAAGAGGAGGACCAAGCACGGCCGACTCCGCCCCCACGTCAACGAACTATGCACCAAGCCCCACTCCCAACCCCACCCCCTGATGATATGGAACCCCAGTCCGTGTGCTTTGTCCAGGATGACAATCCCCCATCCTCTTCTGAGTTGACCTCTCTCGCCTCTACCAAGAACTCTCTTCATATAACGTCGGGTTCGAAGACTTACCGTATTACTCCTGAGCGTGGTTCACCACCAAGGCCACAGGCTCATCGACTATTCACAAATGAAGCCACTGGTACGCAGAATTTATTTTGTAAGAGGGTTTGGCTATTTTGAGGGTTTGACCTTTGCCTCTAGATGTCATCAAAGGTCAGGGCATCGTCACCCTAGAACTTATTCCATGTTATATACTATTTTGAAGATTAAAGACCAGGGATCTATTCACTAAGGTCTTTGTTTTTAATAAGTGTGACCTTCAGTGGTCAGTGGTCACCATAATTGACCCTTATGTTAAAGGACCATTACTTTGCTTAAGCTTGTAAAAAGTCAGGGGTAATGGAATTAAGCTGTGCAATAGAGGATATTTAGCGTTACAGCGTTTTACCCATTCTGTCATTGGACTTCAAATATGCATTGACCTTTGACCTTAAGTTGACCTTTGACGTTTTATATTGATTTTAGCTGAAGAATCCCTTGAAACATCTGAGGAGAATCCATCATCTATGGCTGAGCGTGGATTCTACATTTCCTTGGACAATGTGGCTCCACTCCGACCCAAACCCCCATTGAGAACAAAATCCCCTACGAAGAAATCATCGAATTCCAATTTGGACTCCTTTGGAAGTGGTGAAAATACCAAAAGAGATTTAACGTCGGAGTACGTCCATTCAATCGTGAACAGAGTCCCAACCACTTACGATGACCCAGAGGGTGAGAGTGATGAGGGGTCACAGCCTCAATTCTATGACACCCAGACCCAGTCTCGACAACCCAAGCGAGAATTAGTCATAGATGAAAAACGACAATTTGACTCGGTAAGTAATGATATTTTATTTGTATTGATTGTATTGATTTTCTTACATTTCGGCCACTCCTCACAGGGTTTCAGAGATTCTCTATTGATTAACCTTGTAAGAAATCCGGCAAATCAGAATTTATGACACCAATTAGCCGTTTTCTAAATAGCAGACCTTGGTGTCTCCGCTACCAAATGTTTTGTTGTGTCTCGTGACATTTGATGTGACCTTCGACCTTTGGTTTAATTGACAGACTGAGTTGGATTTGATGGAGAAGAAGAAGGAAAGGATATTGATGCAATCCTTGAGACGTCAACAAGCTTCTGAAGAGTCACGTCGTGCCAAAGAGATCAAACTCCAACGTCAAAAGGAGGCAGAGGCCATGAAGGCTGAGGAGAAGGCGAGGAAGAGAGAGGAGGAGAAACAGAGGAAACAAGCCATCCTTGAGTCTTATCGGATCAAAAAGAGTGAAGACTTAGAAAAAGAGGTAAGGTCACTACTGGGTCACTGGTCAAGTTTAGTTTGTCTAATGTATTGGATTTTCTATTAGGGGAAAGGATGGGAAGTTCAAGAGAACACGAAGAGATTCCTTCGTCCAAAGTCAGGCCCAGCTGGAGGAAGACCCAGGCCAAAAACAATCCATCTCTCTCAAGTTGACTCAGGTGCTAGTAGTTATGGTCACAGCAGAGTGGGATCTGGTAAATAATTCATTATTTCGAACATTTTTTCAAAATATTTTGATAATTTTTATTTTTATATTTTTGAAAATATTTTGACAATTTTTATTTTTCTGAAAATATTTTGATTTTTTAAAAAAAAAATTCATAATTTTTATTTTTTTGAAAATATTTTGATAATTTTTTTTTCGAAAATATTTTGATAATTTTTTTTTTTCCTAGGTATTCTTCGTCGAAGTGATAGTCAAACGTCGAGCACTGGACTCGGGAGAACTTCCACGAATGCTCTGTACTCGGGTAAGTGTAGAATTGGACGATAGAGGGCATGGAATGACCAATTCCTGTTTCACGGACACCGGGATTTTTATTTGATTTTATTATTTTATGAGTTTTTATTTTGAACAATTTTGTTGGGTAATAAAGCGGGACAATCTGGGAGTGGAAGCAGAGGTTCCAGTACAGTCAGAGACCCATGGGGGTCAACCTCCTCACTCAATCAAGGTAAATTAATTATTTAACTAACGCGATTAGCAATTAGCATGGCTATGCATGAATTTATCAACTTTTGTTCATTTTATGGAACGATTTTGCAGCAAATTGCATGATTTTTGCACATTTTGATCAATGTTTTTATACATTTTAAGTAGAAGTAGATTAATGATATTTTATGCTTATTTTTGTGCTCTTAATTTCTTTTGATAAAAGACAATCGAAGGAGTGGAGTGAATATGTACCATAATAGAAGGTCACGTTCTCGACCCAGGGAATTATCTGCATCAAGAATAGAAGGTAAAATTAAACAGAACAGAGTCAAAAGTCACACAAGGATCAGATTTCCATTTTTCTGGAAATTGTTTAAAAAAAAATTACGTTTTTAGTTAATTTGTATAAAATTTTAAAAAAGTTTCTGGACGACAACCCAGTTACATGGGGATGGGAATGGGGTCACAAGATTATTTACCACATCGCGGTAATTCGACCTCATCCTTATTGGATGGTTAGTTTTGAATTTTAAATGGGATTTGGTTCGGTTTCCGTTTTCGTTCTCCCTCGGTATAATTCGCTTGGTTTCGGTTTTTTGTATTCCGTCGATTACATTCGGTTGGTATCGGTTTTTTCGTGCTTTTTTAATTTCGGATTCTCCTCGTCCATCTGTAACATTCGGTTCTTCGTGCTTTGTCGGTGTCATTCGAGTTGTGTCGGATTTTTTATGTATTCTTATTAATTTTTCCGCTTATTTTATACTTTCTTACATTACTTATTTTATACGGTCAGTTGATGTCGGGTTCTGGCTGTCCGTATCGGGAATTGGTCTAATATTAGGATGTGATATCTTTTCGACCTTAACCTTTTACTTGGTAATTTGGTGGTTGGTTTAGATGTAGAGTCAAGTGATGGTCGAAGTGGTGGATTGCGTCGTGACTCTGACAGTGGACTCGGGACATGGAGTCCTCCACCCAGACGCTCAACGTCCCCGCCATCTATGGCCAAAAGAGCTGTGCCTCCTCCAGTTCGCTCTCTCCCTTCCCCAACGGCAGCGGCTCCTTCTCTTAAACTTCGTAATGTCTAACTCTTGTTTTTCTTCCGTCTCATTTCTATTTCTATTTCTGCTTTGATGAATCACACATTCAGGTCAAAGGTCATACTCTAAGTCGTTATTTTGTGACCTTTTAGGGCCTGGGTCTCTCCCACCTGGACTAATGTCTCGACAGTCTCGTTTCGATGATGGTGCGAGTGAGATTTCGGTGGGGAGTTCTAATATGGACTACTCAGGTACGTGACCTTGACCTATGACCTTATGACATTGTCTAATTAAATTAGTGAATGAATATTTAGTGAATTAATATTTAGTGAATGAATTAGTAAATGAATATTGCGGTTTCCAGGACTCCGTTTGTACAAGCAACCGACGTCGAAGTCGAATCGTGGGATTATTTTGAATGCGATCGAGTATTGTGTGTTCCCGGGAGTCGTGAATCGGGACGCGAAGATGAAAGTGTTGGATGAAGTGAATCGTTCTGAGAGCAAACACTTCCTCCTCATGTTCCGGGATGCTGGTTGTCAATTCAGAGCTTTGTACACGTATATTCCAGAGACAGATGAAATTGTGAAGCTCTATGGAGTTGGACCCAGACAAGTCCATGATGCCATGTTTGAAAAGTTTTTCAAGTGAGTCAAATCATAAGTCATTACTGCGAAAGTCCACCTTTTTAATTACCTCATCAGGGTCAAGATAATTAGACCATTTCCCTTCACACAAATAAAAACCGATAGAATTGATCAGAATTTGAGTCTCCAAGATTTCAAAGCCCATAGCCCATAGCAA
>JAQFYE010005855.1:0-11433 GCA_034694305.1 Protaphorura glebata | reverse complement strand
CACAGCCAGGATATCCAAATCCTTGACTAATGTAGTACGGTCGGATTCCCATACCGCTACACTATGATGGCTTGTGTAACTACAATATCGCCACCTAGTATTAAAGAGATAGGCCTATCTCATTACGTACATGAAACAGTAGTGCTTCCCCCATAACCTGATCACATAAGTAACGTCATAGACATATCGCCACATAAGGTTAAAGAGCTATCTCTTTGACCTTATCTCCCTAACCCTAACCCCTTTCCACAATTTCAACCTTCCCAACAATTCCAAACCCTCTAAACCACTCTTCATACACTCCCAACTGCATTCCACACCCTCACATCCACTCTCCACACCCTTTCAACAACTCCCCAAATCCTCTAAACTACTCTCCAATACCACGGGCTCTCTATCCAGTTGCGACTGTTTATTCTCCGCTGGTTTATACCTACCACTTAGGGTACCACCTCTACGCCAAATGGAAAGCAACCTCTGCTAAAAATACCGGTCTCATATCGTAAGGGAATGTCTATTAATGTATGTGTTAGGCTCAAACCCCGAAAACGGCATTTGGCCGAAATAAACGACCACCGACCGACCGAACTAGGTGCAACATTTGTAATTCGACCATATCCCGAATACGGCGAAGCAAATATGGCACACCCAGGTATGCCTGATCGGGAAACGGTCAAATTTTGAAATAAGCAAATTAATGACTGAATTCGGCATTTGGCTGGCTGGGAAACAACCACACCTGGGTATGGTCGACCATACTCCGAAAGGAGCTTAGACCTGGAGATACGATTTCAGGCCAAACTAATTGAATTTTGGCGCAGTGGTTTTTGTCGAATTTATGAGGAGTTCAGCAATAAAAATTATATCTATGTTAACTTGAGATTCTGAATTTAGTGACTGGAAAAGAGTCGACTTGAAAATTCCAATGTTTGACCTTTCTAGGTCGAGGTCAAGTTGAGGAAAAACATGGAAAAAAGAAAGAAAGCATTATCCTACACCTCGTTTTAGCCCTCTCGCTATGTTAAAGTGGCCTCGCAGAGTGGTTTCTTTCTTTTTTCTCTGTTTTTCCTAAACTTGACCTCGACCTAGAAAGGTCAAACATTGGAATTTTCAAGTCGACTCTTTTCCAGTCACTAAATTCAAAATCTCAAGTTAATATTGATATAATTTTTATTGCTGAACTCCTCATAAATTCAACAAAAACCACTGCGCCAAAATTATCACTTTCATGGCCAGGAATCCTATCTCCAGGTCTAAGCTCTTTTCGGGATATGGTCGAATTTCAAATGCCACACCTAGGTATGGTCGTTTATTTCGGCCAAATGCCGTTTTCGGGGTATGAGCCTAACATATGCATCTTATTATAAATTATTATTCGTGAGATATGGACCACCTAAAGCTAGAAATACTGCTCACCAATTCGTTTCATGTTTGACCTCTAATGCGTGATAACAGGATTCAGTTATTTTTGGCACGTAATGGATGGCAGTACTCGCCTCTCCTGCGCATTCATTTCTGCAGTCGTACTCGACCGTCTCATTCTTAACCGGGAACCTAATTTTCAAAACAATTATTATCCTTGAGATATGAGATACTGACTATAAGGCAAGAGATTGAAAGACTACTGACCTATTCGGTTCTTCTTTGACCTCATGTGTAGTATAACCGGATTCCTTCTCTGATCCATGGGTGTCAGTGAATCTCCAGTCCAGATGATTGGATGATCCTGCCCTCTCCATAGTGTACTGGTAGAATTCTCTGATTATTTGACCTCCCGCTTTGTTCTGTTCTTGTTTGGGTCAAGTTTGATATAGTAACTTTCCACGGCTGCTGTCATGATCTAACTGCTCAATTGGTCATTTAGAAAGTATCTGCTGAACAATAGGACGGCGAAATTTGTTGACAATATATGACGTGTCGTTAATATTTTATGACAACTCTAATTTCGCCAGTGACTGAATTTATGAAAGAATGGAAGTGATACCACACAGCGTCAGAACACTTCTCACTTTTCTACTCCTTCCTTGTGTTTATTATTTCGCTCCATTGTTTTTCATAATATCAGAGAGGACCACGGAATTACTAAAACGCGTATCATGTTGCTTTACAAGGAATGGCATGAATCTTTGATACCGGCTCCCGAATGGCCCAATTGACGGAAAGGAAAGACGGAAATCTAATCCGTCATTTAGGGTCAGGTTATATCGGCCTATTTTTCTTCAGTTTAAGTGAAAATCTGAAGTTCATATTCGCGTTCTTTCCTCGGAAAAAGGCTTGGCGCCATAGTTAATGCGTCTGTCTACCATCTGGACCCTTTTGAAAGAATTTTATCCAGGTAATCACGCAAATATGCAGTCAAAACCCGGACTCTCAAGGACCTTTAGTGTAATATGGAATCTCGTCCATACCTTGCCTAATTGATTGTAAGAGGTTCGGATTTTCTGATCAAAACTCTGGAAGCACTATACAGCGTGTACTGGATATGCGGTTGGACAATTTAAAGTATAAAACGACAGATCCAATTATCCTGTACTAGACGTGACATCGACACAGGACTATCAGCAAAATATAAATGGAATTTAAATTTACTTTGACTGGGAGCGCAATGAGTGAATTCTTGTGTTAAAAATGGTATAAATTAATTGTCATTACATTCCCTGGTCAGACCAGACTCCCTTTTTTCGATCTTAGGAATTCTTGCCATGCAAGGAATGTTATCAATAGAATTGGATATTTGGATCTGGTCTCCTTCTCTTCGATTCATTACATTCATTCAGAATTGGTACCTTGTAATTGGAGCTTAAAATTATTTTATCGCACGACATATCTTGTATCAATGTTGATGTAAACGTTTAAACTGGTGTAAAGGCCATTGGCCAAATCCATTGTCGGAATCAAGGGTCGGAATAAATCATTCATTCATTCATTCGTCGTATTACGCCGTGCGGCCCCAGGTGCGTTCATATCACAATTTAGAAAAAAGATGCTTTGGTAATATTATAGTACCCAACCATTAGAGTAGATTTCTGTTGGGGTCGGAGTAGGTAACCTGTGGGTGGGGCGGGAGTTCAAAGTTCATTCTGGGGCACTTTCCCCTAAAAATTTGCGTGAATCGTGAGGACGGTTTTTCATTAAAAAGTCACCAAAATATTCCAATACTAACATTTAAAATTCTGAGTCCGTACTTGCGAATAGCTGAAGATTTTAAACCTGGAATTAGGTATGATGATATTAAGTCAGTCAATTTCAATTTCCGTTTGGGGATTTTGGCAAGGAAATGTCGGTTTGGCTTCTCAAGGAAAGCACTCACTCATTCACCTCATCATTCTGCGAGTAAAATGGATTGAACAAAACAAAACAAAATTGATTTTGTCTATCAAAAAGTACTCACTCCAATTCTTTTGCCCAAGCAAGATTAGGGTTTAAGTGATAATCAAATCATATGTTAGGTATGCAAACAAATACATACAGCTTTATCGATGTTTTAATTAAAAGGACTATTGGATTTTTACAGATAACGTTCCGATATAAATGAGCACAAGTCTCGACCAAAATTATGCGCACGCGAAGCCAATTAAACCCTTCACTTAAATGTATAATCAATTGCCAAATTATATTGCAAATAAATCCACTTATGATTAGTTTGAAAATTTTATTGCGTCGTACAAAAAATGTGACAATACATACAAATAACTCAAAATGATTTGACAACTTCCCTACTGGGTAAGCTAACACTGTCTAAACTATATATTGAGGAAGATTTTGCAAAACTGGCTCAATTCTTGTAGCAACCTGAAAGTGTATCATCCATATCACTAATGTTAATTTATTTTGGACAGTATGAGCTTACCTATTAAGAAAGGGTTGTCAATTTACTAATATTAAACTAACATAAAGTGCTTAGTTGTAACAACCACGCTCATCTGCATTCCCAGAAAGTCCAAAAGCCTGTCTAACTCTCTTGTACATTTCGAAGCGATGTCTAGCAATGTGCTGAAATGCTCCATCGCATTCCAGACCTCCATTGATGGCCCTCGTGGTCACACCGAACATTCCTTCGGCCACACCCCATTGGCCATGAACTCGAGTAGCCCAGTACCAAAATGCTGCATCCCAGGCAACGGTTTCTTCCCTAGCAACCATGTCTGGATCGTTTACCAATCGGCCATCTCCAAAAAGTGCCCAAGATGCTGCGTTGTAATTTCCACACCAAGTCAATTGAATGTATCCTCGTCCATAATATCTTTGTCCCCAGACATCACAGCCAGGGGTCTCATAATCCCCAGGACATCCAGTGTGCTCACATGCGTATTCTCTCTTGGCTCGGAGACAATCAGACTCATGGGAGTATTGGGTCAGCGCCATTGCAGCCTCTTGCTTTGTAGTGATACCACTCTTCGGAAGTCCAAGAATGAAAGCATTGTATTGGGCTTGACTGGGGGCTGGACAATTGTTCGAATTTATTACCCCATTTTGAAATTCAGAAAATGTGATGATACCTGAAATCGGAATAAAAAATTGTAATTAGAGTGCTAGGATGTATAATAGCTCGTTGATTGATTTACATTCCAAACACACTTTGCCAATTAAATGCTAATAAATTCTTACCATCCTCTGGTGGTGCACCATCCAGAACTCCAGCCAAAACAGCTTCCTTCCAAACAATTGGCCCAGTACCAGCTTTCAACCAACATGTCCCACCCTCATAATTGTTCCAGGAATAACCTTTACAACCGTTCGTTTGCTTGCAGACGTCGCAACATTGCCACACTTCTTTCCAATGAACTGCGGCGAGGTCAGGAAGGTCAATGTCATGGTTGTCATGATGAGTGCACGTTTGCTGGTACGACAATGAGCAGAGGGCAGTCAGAATTAATGCCTGGAGTAGACGCGTCATTTCTAAAAAATCGTTTTGAAATAAGTATATGATAAAGGAAGGATGAATAAATAATTTTGAAAAAGTAACGCACTATTATTGATTTTCGAAATTCCTCTTTGTCTTTCCGATATGATGCGTCGAGTGGGAGAAGTGGTCGTAGATTTAGTAACTATATCCGAATTTTAGTTCACTTATATACCTGAGTTTAGAGACACTCGAAATAATAGTTTCAACATCTGAATTCAATTTTCATTTTAATAATTGGGATGGGTTGTAATTCCTGAGTGACACTTGAAGTCCTTGAAGTGGATACAGTATTCTGAAATCATGATTTTTTGATATTATCGGAGAATCAAAATTAAACAAAATCAGTTCCACATGTCTTCTACACTCATACACATGCAAAAATAACATGGGGACGATTGATAGCTTGAAGATGAATTTAGAAAACCTTTCGAGTGTTTACCACTTCAAAGGTTTGATCAAATGATTGTTGCTAATGAGTTTATCAATTTCAGTAAGTGACATCGTCCATATATTTGTATCAATCAGAACGACCATGTGGGTTAGGCATGCCAGAACTTGAACGGATGAATCAATGACACGTAATGAGTTAAATTGGATGGATTTCATCCAACGATTTTCAAGTATTAACATAATTAATACACTCGAACCTGGCAATTCCGCCAAACACTTCAACATTCAACGGAAATCAAATGTACAGTTGAAATTCCTTTTTTGTTATATGACAAAATTCTGTAATGATAATAGTGACCGCCAGATTACAATCGATATTAAGAATTCGAAAATCAATAAATAACCTACTCATTCCAAAGCTGTCATTTAATTTGACTAAATAGCAAATACAAAACCGAGACAGGCGTTCTTTCCTCAAATTGAAAGGCGAAGATATGAGAGGTCACTATATTTTTACCGCTAATTCGAACAAAGTTCATGAAGTGCTCGGAAGTGTAATTAACCGAATTGTTGGAATAGTGCAAAAAGCCATCTCACATAGTCTTCCTGCCATGGTAACTTATCACTTATCACTCGGAAGATCCACTGATCGCAGGTTGATTTCGGAGTTCAATTTCTACAACTTTAAAAACGTCTACATTTTTTCCCAAATATGAAACATCAGATTTCAAAATTTGGCTGAAACTTCCTACATAAAAGCCTATACAATTCAAATTTTTTATGATGGAAGTAACTCGATCTCACTTTGTGGCTTGGGTCTAGGGAATATGATAACACAACATTATTTATATATGTCTAGGTGTATCTCAAACACTCCTGCATTTCTAATCAAACGGGCTTCAGGGAAACCGATAGGTATAAAGTAAATTCCATGACCTATTCTATTTTATAATAAAAATACTATTCGTTTATCATTTTCGATTTAAAATACTATTATATGTTACTATGTTTAATCAAATGTTTGATCATTTTTTCATTCTCAAGAGGGAGCCACACGACATGATACTCTCACATAGGCCCGCCATACACTTTTTTCACTACAATTTGGATCCCCTGACATGAAAAAGTTAAAAGACGTCTGCACAAATGAAGTACTTTTTTTGCCTATATATCTTTGAAAATTTTGAAAAAAAATCCTGTGAAATTTTTTAAATAGTGTGTTAAAATGCATGCTGTTTCCGGCGTTTTCATTTCGCGTCAATGTTTAGAGATGCCCATTAGATGCCCTACAGAAGATTTTGAAAAAATGCAAAATAATTTGTTTCGTCAAGATATCGAGTTGCTATAACCAATCATAATAATTCACTGCATGTGAATGTTAAGGTACGTGCGGTCTCTACTGTTCCTTAACTTTCTAATAAATAATGGGATCGCTCGACCATAATTGATCTCAAATGAAAAATGCTTCAAACCCCACTCTAGCGGATGCCAATGGATTAATGGATTAAGAAGATTGGATGTCGGGTCAAGGTCGTGGTGGTCAGGTCAGATATATCATTGTGAATGCCGACATGAATATTCTACGGTCTAATTTAAAGTTATTTTTTCAGAGTTAGTTTAAATGAATTAGCTTTATAATTAGCTATTAGAACATATGAGCGAGCATAACCAGAAGCCAGAACCAGACCTTGAAATTAATAGATATTATTATTTATTAGCAAAGCGACCAACTGTATGCCTTCAGAGGCCGCAATTTCCAAAATATCGTTTCTGATCTCCAGAATCCTACATTTTCGAAATATTATTTCTGGTTTTTACGACATGGAACAATTTTATTGTTTGGAATGAAAATCCTTAAGCCCCGACGCCTCACTTTCGACACGGTGAGGTTGGTGCAGGTTTAAACCACTGGCCTCCATCTAGTCCCGCATGGTCTAGTGGTTAGGATTTCTGACTCTCACTCAGGAGGCCCGGGTTCGATTCCCGGTGCGGGAATAAACTTTTGCCCAACCTTTTTTTTTTAATTATCGCTTTAGGCGAAAAAGAAGTAAGTAGTACACTTGTGCCCAAATATATTGCTGAACCCCCACTCACTAATGGTTGCCAATAGAATAAGAAAATTGGGTAACGGGTCAAGGTCCGCCGGATGGTCAGGTTAAATGCATCCATTGTGACTGTGAGAAGAACGATGAATTCAGATTCTTTCAGATTTTGAACTGAAATTCTGAACTAATATTTCATAGCTATGACAGATTCTTATATTCTACTGTTCCTAGGAAATATGTAATATTTTATTACTCGCGTGACGCCAATAATACAGAAACATCGGCGCAGATTTCCTTTTCTTAGCATGTAAGAAAGATTGGAACTCAAACTTTTGTGTGTGTACAAATAGTTATATTAAGAAGGATTTGGCTCCGAACAAAAAACCTGAACATCCTCGCAAGACCACTGTACACAGCTACATTATACTTCCCAATGTAGAACGTCATAAACTACATAATGTACATTTAGGCATGTCTTCATGATGGAAGCTTATTCAATCAATCAATCAATCAATCATTTATTTGACGTAGCAAGTGAGCTTAATCAATAAAATTCTTACAAATTCAAGAGTTCACTGCCTACTTAAAGAAATTGCATAAGTAATATAATTTTGTCCGTGTAGTTAATTCAAAAAATTCAGTTTCACTTTTTTGGAAGCATCAATAATAATGCATTTCAGACATTAATTTGTATTATCCTACCAAATTGGATTATTGCCATCACTCGCATCACACTGCATGTTCTGATGGAAGCTTATTCTATATTTAAGGGACTTGTTCTAAAATCCCTGCAACCGCCATCGATAGTCAAACGGCGGACTTGAATAATTAAACTCCAGTCTGTCTGCATTTTTAGTGTCTGAACAACCCATGCCTATATAAGATGTGATCTCACAGTTTGTATAGAAGGTTATAATTACGTGAAACCCACAGCAATATAGGTTTGACACCTCCAGGGATTACAAAGCATTGTATTGCAAGCCAGGAATTTTTCCATGTGTGTTTTATTGTTCGGAAGCAGTGCATTGAACCAGAATTTGCATACATTCGTTGACTGTCTTACGTTCCGGATATTGGCAATCTTTCCCTTGTTTGCTCGTGTTTAAGTATAAATCAGCTTTATATTCAACAAGCTTCAAGGTAACGTGAACTATACTTAGTAGAGACACCTGGTGCGTTGATGGACTTTACGTATGCCAATGCTAGTACCTCCGTCGTCACTGCCGAAATCACAATCGTGTGAAATTCAAACATCTTCGAAAGCCTGGCCGGAAATCCTGCCTGCCTGCATGTTAGTAGTGAAAACAATACATGATTAGGTAGCATCACTGCTAATTCAGCAATACGTAGTTATTAGTATTGAAAGCTTCGGTAAACCGGTAATTTACGGGGGTAATAAAAACCATTTAATACGGTGCCATGACAACAATTTTAAGATATTTAAAAAAGAACACATTTTGTTCTTTTAAGAGTTTTACATTTCCCAAGCTAAACCTATGAAATACTTCCATACTGAACCTACAGGATAGCTTTTCGAATGGTTTTGAGAAGTACATCCACAACCAATTACATAGTATGATAGGAACATAATTGTTTGAACAATTATAATTGAGGTGACAATTTTCCAATTTGGGTTACATGGATTATCTTATCAGATATTCTTAGTCTAGCCCTTTTTTAGTTCCAATTTTTTGGGAGAAGCTATAATTAGTTCTTCTTTGGTACTGTTTGTGGATGGAAGCACGATTATCTAAAAACGTTACGCCATGTCACATTAAACATAAATGATTTAATATTCTTAATTAATGAGCAAATTCACGTGAAACCGGCGAGTCAATGTAAATATCATTTATGGAAATTATTATCGAAATTGACTTCATTGGATGCAGCCACCCATGGGACATCTCGTCTCGAAGTCCGAATTTCGAAATTCGGAATTTTAGGGTGTTAAAATCAGATCTAAATATGGGACTTATATATGGCATAGCGGAGAGGGCTGGGAGTGCTTAGGTGCAGCTCGGCCATTTTGGATCTATGCTGTTGTGCTCCTGCGGTAAACAGTTTATCAGATATGATGTTGACGTCATTTCCGGTTATGGCCATTCAGGGACTTACAGCTTAGGTGCTAATACCATAGTTGGTCACTACCTTAAGTGCTATTACATGTACAAAATAGCCATTCGAGATGACCTTGGACATGTCGACCCCGTGACCTCTGTTGACCTATGGGTGGTCATTCCGTGGATTTGTTGCTTATGTATCACTGAAAATAGTTGATCACTACCATAAAGACTATTAGATATAAAAGAGTCGGCCGTTTATGGTACTTTGGACATGTTGACCCCTTGACCTTTGGTGACCACTACTGGGTCATTCAATGGTTCTAAGCCATGGGTAACAATACTAAAGCCAGTCCCTGCCTTAAAATGTACAACAAGTCCAAAAATCAGCCAATTCGTGTAGTTTTAGACATGTTTTGTATTTCACATTTAAGAAAACCTTAACATACAAAATAGCTGGCCATGCTGAAACCTCTCTTGCCGCCATTGCATTGACGGGATTGGCTAAAAATTGAGGGGCGTTTCTTCATTTTCAAAACGTTTTAATTCGATATCGCCCTCTCCGTTACATAGAAGTAAGAACGGTATCTGGTTCCTGACGGCCTTAAGTATCGTAATCCGACACAAAATCATTGTAACGGCCGGGGCGAGTGGTCACCAGTTGACCCCGAACCGCTTATGTGAAAAGGTCAACTTTTTCGAAATTTTGGTCCCGATAAAATCTTAAAATTATCTTCAAAAAATTAGAAACTAAATGAGATAGGACACTTACTTAGTATCTCTTCGTGGTTTCTCAAAAAATGGCACTGAATATATAACAAGTAGAAAGGTCAACTATGACTACACCAATGTCAAGCAACATTTTGAAGAAAAAATTTTACCATCAGTCTCCAAAAAATTATGGTTAAATAATAGTTTGAACCAATCTAATCGGCGAACCTGAAATTTTAGCCTCGCCGGTTTGACGTGAATTTGCTCTTATATTTATCATTGCGAATTCTTAATTTGCGATTCCGCATTCTTTGACAGTATTTGTTTGGAAGATTTGAAAGAAAGAAAGTGAAATCCTTTGAAACGTGCATGCAGGCGACCGGAGTTTCTCAAGTGCTTCCGCCGTCAGGTGGATTCCAGTTGTTTTTTTAACATTTCAGTTAAACGATGCTTCCGTACTATCCGTACCACATAGTATTTCCAAGTACATTATAGTAATAATAATATTATTCAGAATAGGAGTAGTTACTATAAAATTCATTAATAAACTTTTGCAAGTTTATTACGTGATATCTTATAATTATAGATTATGTTGCATATTTCGATAAATTCTTAATTGTTTTTATTATATTATCTTGCCAGAATGAATAAATTCTAGCCGGAGTAAAATTAGATAAACATGCAGCACACCTTATACAGTAATTTGCAACATTGCACATTGTACTGTCGCTGGAGTAAAAACTTAATTTCAGAAAAGGTTACTTTTTAGTTTTGGAGGTATCTCCGAAAAATTCAACCACGTGACAGAATTTCTGGGTAGATCATTCAATATCATTAACACAAGAATGTGAAGTCATAATATGGTGTAACTGCAATACTATACGAACAATTATGTACAGAAGGGTGTTCTTATATTTTATTCCTAAGAACACAACGGATATAGAAATTAGAATCAAAACTTCACCACTCTATTTATTTTCGGTTACAAATAAGTTTGTGCTTCAGAAGACTCCAGTCTTGAGCCTGGCATGACTTTGAACAATATTTCACACGTTTACAGCGAGAACAGGTCCAGACGGCATCATCTGACAATAAAATGAATAGATTACTATTCCAGTACTTTAATTTCAGCAATTGAGACATGGCAATGGTACCTGAACATAAACCACTCAAACTATAATTTGAAAAAGGAAAAATAATATGTTTCTCTTTCATTGGGTCTTAGCGATATCCCATCATCTGGGATCTTACAAGTAAACCTTTTCCGATGATAAAAACCAATCGATCCAAAAACCATTCAGGAAGGTCAAAACAGGTGTCC
>JAQFYE010005854.1:0-11435 GCA_034694305.1 Protaphorura glebata | reverse complement strand
CAAGCGACCATTGGACACTGCGTTAAAAAAATGACACATTTGACATTTCTTTAATGATTTTACAGTATGATTCTATGGAGTTTGACAAAATTGTGTAAGACAACAATCGTCGAAATGAAAATCAAAAGAGGAGAACACTGTCCCCTGTCCCTGTCAGTACTGATACTGAGTACTTCTTTTTACAGACGCAAGCGGTATATTAATTATACTGCGCTACTGCATTTGTCAGAACTACATCGAATTATACGTATATGCTTCGCCTATTTTCTGTGTACCGTGTTTGTCAATGCAATGGTAATAGTAGAATTCATTATTATTTTACTACTTTGGCGAATAAAAAAAATCACTAGTAGTGAAATACAATGATACATAATTCAGAACATAATAATACTTGGCGTGGTAAGAATACATATCATATCGGAAACGGAATATGACTGTCCTCGTCGGTTAGGTTTAGCCATTTTATTGAATTTAAATGGCGTGGTTAAATGCTTTTACGACTAAACGCAATCGCAGTATCCTCTTTTGTATACAAGGCGTTGAAAAAGTTCATAAATTTATTACAGGCAGTCACCTATCCTAAACCGTATCCTTACTTGTCCATTCTGCTGCTCAATTGTATTCCTATTTCATGCTGATTGGCAATTGGCATCTCTCTATTGTAACCGAACTCAACAATGTGCCATCTACGCAGGAATCGTAAAACGAAAGATTTATGAATTAAAAAAATTCGATACAGAAGTAACTCTTAGTCAATAAAACCAGACCTTCCCACCGAGAAATGCCGTGAGGGGGTATATCAAAGACACTGGCTGGGGGGTATACCGCCCGCCGCTTGCGGCGGTCCCCGCGGAGCGGCCGCCGGAGGCGAAATGTTTTTTTGGGTGTCTTCTAACATTAGTAGCATGTAAAAGTCATTTTCAAGAAAAAAATTCTTATACGAAATCACGACTGAATTTGGGTGTATTTTGTATAAATATTTTTTAGTTTTGAATATTTTGTATATTACTAAAAACTATCGATGCATTTTTTGTACTTCACGCGCGAAGCGCGAAATTTTTTGAACTCAAATGTAAAAAATTAATTTAAAAAGTTTACGATACCCCCAGGACGGGATTTGTGTCGAAGATACCCACTCAGAATTTTCATCAAATTGATACCCCATGGTCAAATTTAGCGAGGGGGGTATCCTTTCCAGAAAACGCTGAGGGGGTATGCGCATATTAATACCAAGGTGGGAAGGTCTGGTTCGAAGTTTTCGGCGACCTTTAGCTATACTTGATTCTCGTTCATGATATTAAATGTTCACATTAATTAGAAATCCTTAATTGTCTGTGATATAAATTCTTGTACATATGCCAAAGCACAGACAAGAAATCCGGACCTATTTCGGGAACGTCTGCATATTGTCAGTCCATTGTGTACATACAGCTGTTGGTACTTCGCTATGGTGAGAGCCCGATCCGTCCGGTAGATAAAGTGAGACGATTTCTTTATTACAGAAGATATCTGATATCGCTCAGATGCGTGACTAAAACTTTTGGATATCTAACAAAATTTTAATCCGAATGTGTTCGGATATCTGTCTCAACCTATCCGGAATACGATCCAAAAATATCGGACCAGGACAAAATGATAAATATTAACTGACTGTATCTTATTATAATTATCTGACCCAATCCCAGCGTAACAGGAAACCCAGAAAGGAAAGCCTCATTCCATGGTAAAATAAAATGTATAAAAATGTCCTGGTTCATAATATTTGTCTACAAAATCTTCATTCTCTTGATAAAGACGCTTGATCAAGGTGGAGGTTTTCAATTGCTCCAAGATTTACACGAGTAAACTATTCCTTGTCAGACTCAAACTCATAAGATACTATTCATCGGTTTTTTCTGAACAGAATAAAGTAAAGTCTCTGTCTTCTTGGCTGTCCGTCTACAAACTATGCATGCCTGATAGGAATAAAAAAACACAAAAAATCTAAACAATCCTCGTGTCTGTCTCATCTTAAAAAAAGCTGACAACAAATCCATGCATGCAAATTTGTGCCATAGCTCACCTCCATGCTTGCCGAGAATCCAATTCGTTTCACAAGAAAAAAATGGAAAAGAAATTACTTGAATCTTTAATTTTAAAACTAACGTTATATTTCACATAGACATAATAGACAATAATCAACTCGTCTTTGTCATCCTGTGCTGAATGTTCATCTTGTATATCAGCAAATCTGAACCGCATTTTATATCAAACTGTCAGTCCCACTGCCCCCTACCGTAACCCGATCAACATTGCACACATGTGTCCATTTTACTCTAAGCTATCATTAAGTTGTTTGTCAAAAACCGAATCAGATTATTCTTCATATTAGCTTCATAGTATTTCTTGGTTAACCGTAATCTGGTCTAATTCATAAATGGAAGACATGCAGAAACTTCAATTTACTTTACAAGCTCAACCAAAACTAAACCGACCTGCCTGTCATTACATCACATTAAAACTTCCCATTAATATTATTAACTACTTGACCGCGTACGTTCATTGCCTCCTCGTCCGAATTTCACTCTACATATATTATACGAAAATCCATTCACCTGCACTTCAAAATCAGATGACCCTTACATACATGAACTAACAATCATGCCCATTTCAAAACTTTAATGAGTTCGCCCAAAATTTATGGAAATACTGCATGTTGGACGCGGAAATTATGGTCCTTTTTGGTCGTCAACCCGTAGTCTTACCCACATCATAATAATACAAATCACACGTTCATTTAAATTCAAAACTAAAGTTTATACACGCATTTGGTATTAGTGATACGATACAAACATTATATCAACAGCAAATCAAACTAGTCAATGCGGGCACGTCAAAAAGCTCCACCTACCTTATTTCCTAAAATGTATTCTAATCATTTAAAGATTTGGAATTCGGTACTCCGCCCAAATTCCTAATCAGCAATACTAAAAAATCCACGCCACGACACCATATTTCTCTAATCAAGTTCTCAGGAAACATTTCATTCCATTCGTCCATTCCTTCCGATGAATTGAAGTGGTATTTTGGATTGTATTGCTACCATAAAAAGATTCAACAGGAAAGGCGGGGATGCAATCTTGTCAGTCAAACAAAAATTAGATTAAATACCCTCCCGCCCATCATACTCCAATTTGCAAGGCTAACTAAACTAAAACGTGCAAAAACAAAGTGCTGCACTCGATCAGGCTGACTCTGACTCAGGGAGTTCCCCATAATTTCCGTGCATGCTTACCTTTACCGTAACTCAAATTCAATTTTACCTTGTGGTTTAGTAAATAACAAACCAACCCACACTAAGAGGCAGCAGGAAATTACAAAATAATAAAACAAATCTAATGGGAAACGGGAGCTGAGTAACCTTCCATTAGCGTTGTCGTAACCCGTATCCTGACCTCCCTGTCTTACTACGACTCCCAAAGGATTTACCGTACTTGAAATTCACCTTAAATTTCCTTTTATTCCTCCCAAAGTTTTTCGATTAAACGTGCTCATGGGCCAAACTACATCTTCTCATGCAATAAAATTTTTCCGTTTTTGTTTACCAAGCAAAGTACAATGCAAAGGTTTAGTTAAAAAAACCACAGTATTACAACTCTAGTACAGTAGTACGTAAATCCACTTAATGCAGACCATTGAATTGCACGATCATTTTGACAAGACGATTAAGCCATGCAAGTAAAGGTGAAGGTGAAAGAGCCGACCGAGTGAATCTTGACTAATCTAACGACTATGACATGTATATGTGTTGCAGGTACAAAAATCAAATCACTCTAAAGCCCAGAAATGCGATCGAACAGATCAATAAACCCAGACAAGATGTTATGGAAAGGAGCTGCGAGGCTTAAGCGACCTCCATGCTGTCCATACGACTCCATAGCTTTCCAGAATTGTTCAATTTTCAATTGTTATCCACAGTTTTGTTCATGCCCATGTTTAGGAGCGTCATGTTTTAGAATGATGAAAGTAAACGAATAAATATATAGAACATATTCAAAACTCTTCTAAGCACCAGCCTCGTATCCTTCTGTTCAGACTCACTTGTTTAAGAGAGAGAAATTTGATTTTAGGAGACGTGAAAATTTTTTGCGGACAGGGTAGGGGGCCCTTAATGATTTTGGCCCCCCCATGAATTTTCTATAGTTACGGGCCTGCCATAAAGTATCTAAATATTCCTGATTTCACGGTTTCATTGACTGTGACACGCACTTAATGGTCGAAACAAAATTCGTAATTCAATCTGTGGTTATAAAACAAAAGACTGTAGATTGCATCGCAGAAAAACTGGTCATTCCGAAGACACTGTAAAATCATGTCATTCAAAAGCCATGAACATTAATTTTCCCATTCAATTTTGGCTGATAAATCTCATACACGAAAAGATGGGCCTCAACAAGACTACGGAAAATTGAGTATTTGTTTCCTGGCTCTACTACCTGTCTCTTTCCCAACTCATCATTATAAAATATAAAGTGACCAAGTCAAATCTTCACCATTCATTTTGTCCAATCTCATAACTTAACTTCCACACACATAAATATAATACATCAAGATCCGTGTCGCTCTCAAATTCATTTTATGCTTTTGAAATTCTAAACTAAAGTCCCAGAGCAATATAAGTAGTGACATCCTCGTAAAATAAGTAAGTCCCTACATTACGTTATGTAAATGAATTCATCTTCATTTCATACAAAAATTTATCATCCCGGTGGTAGTTGGTGGTGAATGGTGATCACACGCCGGCTCGGCTTCAATTTCAACAGTTACCGTTACAAACAAGGCATAACCCATTAACTTGACTTGAATTATTATAACCAGGAGACTAGAAATTTGTACAAGACAAGTGTTACAAAAAATCCTTGCAAAGTATGAAGTCATACATTGTACATACATGCCACATCGCCAGTATTCCACGTTTTCAAGTATCAATTTCAAGTCAGCTAAGCTAGCTGTATAATAATTTAATTGTCAAAAAAGTGATGATTGACTTTTGGAATTTGTATCCGCCAGCTTCTGAGGAAATGGAAAATATATTCTCAATGTTCAACTCACATACTTTACTTCCACTTCCACTGCAACTAACCAGGATTTGGGTCTCCCGTTGGGCACACGTCAAAAATTTGGCGAAAAATGCTTATGAAAAAGTTGGATCCGTACCATACTGTAATACAATACATTAGTTGGACACACACTAAAGTTTTGCCTACATTGTTCATGCCCACACAATAAGAGACTTATTGACTTGACAGCTCTACCTGACTCTCATGTAATGTATACGGGCATGATAACTGAACAAATTTCAAATAGCTCATCATTTATAAGTATACTCAACATTTAGTTCTAAAAAGTCAAACTAAATGTCAAACTAAACACAATGCACATCGAGGGCAGCAGAGTAAAGGCAAGCGACCTTTTCAGGAGAAAATGAAACTTGACACGTGGATTTCTGCGCGAAAGTAGCAAGTTGCCACTCTATCGACCGTCCTCATTAACACAATGACCATGTGGATTTCACCATAAGGAGATGTATCCGTCAGATTCATTACTGCACATGGCTCTTCTCTTATGGGGGTCAATGGGACTACATATGATATTTCTGAAATGTTGCGCATGGATAGGCCGTGACCGGGTGAACAATACCCAGGAATATTGTGACCGAAAGTTTAACGCTGGATGTGTGACGGCCAACCAAACCAGAAAATCCAGATGAACTGTATTTAACATTTCAGGTTGAGACTAAACATGACCTTTCTCCACAAATGTCACCAAAATACCAATGAGTCTCAAAAACTCATAAGCCGGAGTGTGACTGATGTGGAATTTTTTTTAAGAATGAGCATGATAGAGAGGAAAAATAGTGCTGAAACAAGAAACAGTGCTAGTGGTGGTTTGATTAGGATCTTCGTGTCTTACCTACTATTCTATTCATTTTACAAAAGTCATGCTGGCCTCATATCCTCCATAAATGTATAAATAATAGCATTAGATGCGTGCCTTCTTTTGATTCTGCATACCATCAGAAATAAATAATACTTATAAAGAAGTAGGTACACTACCTCCTTTATCTGCTGTAATTTAATAAAAGGGACAAGTGATAAAAGAGAGACAACTCGTTGAAATTCAAGCCAACCAAAGAATGACAATAAGGAACTCTACTAAAGCGCTATTAATAGTAACTTAAGGCTAGAACGAAGAATACAACTACTATAAAATATAAATAATTATTCCCCTTCTTTGTGTATTCACGCAGTAGCCCTAGAGCCAACAATCACAATCAATCGAACAATAAAATTAAATAAATAATTATCAATGAAAGCTTCCTCTCTAGTCAGCTCTTGCCCCGGTGACAATACCTTTGAAAAGAAACTGATAGTGTCGGTAAGTCATAACTGTTTAGATTTAAATGTCAGATCTATGGAGATAACAACTACTACTAGCACATTTATTTTGCAAATAATGACTTGTGTAGTGGTAGACTTCTGAAATGCTAATTCTCTACGGTTCCGCCCTGATAAATAATTCTCCCGAAGAATTAGACTGGACAAATAACATTTTTTATATGCCGTATTATGTGAAGCGCGTTTGTATTTACTTCACACCTGCTGGGAGACCGTGGACAGTTATGAGCACAAGTGCAAAGATCAATAGTGAACAGCGATAATGTTACAAATCAATCCAATTATGCGACAATAAAGAAACAGAACTGTACTCAACCGATTATAAATGAGTCAAAATCCGACGTTGAATTTGGTAAACTCCGGGTCCGTTCGTCGGAACCGGAGTACTTCGTCCGAATTAAGCAATGAATAATTCCCACTTTTTCCGGAAATATTAAGAGCAAAATAAAGAAAAATATACCGTATGTCGCAAATGTACCCCCCCCCCTAATTGCAAACATTTTTATGTTACTGCTCTTCAAATCAATTACATAGCTCACCATCACAATGTGTTTTGCATATAAAGGCCTTGACCCTAACATAATTTCGCGACTTGTTTACACCAAATTATAAACAAAGGGGGGTACTTACTTTTGCGACAGACGGTACTGTGGGCTCCAGTCTAAGAGGCGCAAAACTGACATGGTGGATCCGCAAGAGCTGTAGGGTTACAAATTTGTATTGTCGCCATCGTAGCTTAGGAGCTTCACTAGCGGATCCGCCATGTCAGTTTTGCGCCTCTTAGACTGGAGCAGTGGAGCCCACAGTACAGAACAGACCCAGATGACCTAATGACTAGGTTTAACCTAATATTTTTCGAGTACGATCAACAACTCAAAGTATTCCCTTGTCAGACCAAAATACAATTCAATGAAACAATTAATTCTTACCTTTTCGGCCAAGTGCGACAGCAGTGGGTTTTAACTTATGTTCCTCTCGAATGGATTTCATGAGAAGCTCTATAGGTCCCTCTTGAGGCTTTGGTGGTGGGCCCAAAATCCGGTCTGCAGCCTGTAAAGAAAACAAACAAACATTTAAACACAAATTCAACTCACTTTGTATGCAATTCTTCATGTGGATTCTTTAATTGAAAAACCACATGAGAAATTACAATGGCAATGTCCGTCGCTATCTGTTTTCATTTCTTCTCTGGAATTGAAAAGGGGTCAATGTTAAGGCCATGGCTAGGGCATCGCTTCCACAACAAATACTAAACGCTTGTAGAAAATTGAAATTGTACTGCTCGTTCTACCAGTATAATTATTATACAGGAAGAAATACTGATGGACGAGTCAGTCGTCCTTCCTTGTCCGAAGACATGAGCACGTGCACCAAAACCAATAATTTGATCTAACCAACCTAACCTATAATCAAATCTTCATCTTTTAACAACAGAATCCCGCAAAACTTTGCCAATTTCAAGTAAACTACGGTATGGACTGACCAAGCTAGAGACCAAAGCTACTTGCTTACTTGTCCCTTCAGGTTATGTCAGCTTAATAGTAGTATTACACATTTCCACGTACATTTGTAATCACGTTAACGCCACCAGTCATTTCTTTAACCAAAATTCAACGTCCTACAATTCCTGTTCCTCTTCTGACTGACTTTGACCTTTATGGGAGAAGATTTTAAAGTCTTCACTCCGTTAGACACTCAAAAATTGGACGAGAAAAAAAGAGATCAAGACGTCACACAAGTAATTCTACGAAATTCCCAAGAAAGACTGACACAAAACATGCAATGTACTGGTTTAAATTAAGTAGTTTTAGTTTTAGTGACAGAAGAAGGTAAATCTACGTAAACTTAAAAATAGTCATAGGGCGGATGCATGCAATTTTCTACTTTACCGACCCTCGTCTTTGTTCTCACAATTTAACATTAACCTATCCGTATTTCTTGTCACACAATATTCTTTTTGTCGGCTTTATGTTACACATTGCAAAATTCAACATTACATGTATACGTCAGAGTAAAACGAATATAAGAAAAGGTGAGAGGGTACAGTGGCATCGCATAACTTATTAGCGAAAAATATAACCTCTCTTCGCATTTGCTCTGCTTACTTATTAACACCCGAGGTAATTAAACTCACCGAGGTAATTATTTAGTAGGTTAACTACTTATACTAATTGCTGTCAGCTTAGGTACTGGAATATTTTTTTTAATGTTGAGAAGATTCAATGCAGGACAATACGGCAGGCACGCCATTCAGCAGAAATCCGTAGTAATTTTATTCGCGAAACGAGTTTCTAACTCCGGCTCTAAATTATTAATACTTCCGTTTTTTCCTTTTAAACTCGTTCCAGTATTTCAATGTCAGCTTCATATCTATTTTGGACAAATCACGACGATACAGTGGTGACTTATGGAAGACACCCACCGATCTCATAAGCTGCTGCAAGTCCTGATACCAAATTTTGGAGGTACTGACAAGTCAGAATTCGATGCAAAATTGATTAATCAGACAATTTCGCGGAAAAATTAATATCCGCGCGATATCCCTCAATATGCACCAGAAATCTATAAAAAATCATACAAAAAACCGATACCTTATTCTCCGAACAAAATTAGGACATTCGTACTGTCTGATCTAAACGTCATCATCTAGATTTGATATGATTGGGATATTACTTTCGGTAATAAACGCTGTATTTATTTACTATTTAATGAGTGGTTAACTCCCCTACCTGTACGGACGAATGGAGTCACATTCAGCAACTTTACTTTACTTTTCGAACTGATTTCCATTAACATCATGTTACAATGCAGTATAGTGCTAAAACTATTCCAATCCTTTTCCTTTTATGACCCATTAAAATTCCAATAAACCCTTCAAGTCAAATAAACTATAAGTGATGCATTGCACGCAGCCGTGCCGCGGTCTTCTTTTTCTTAATGAATGGGTGGGAACAATAGAATAGATTTTTAGTTTGACTTACTTCAACCGACTAAACTACTAAAAGCTTTTGCCGCCAACCGTACGTATGTCCCAGTCAAGAGGTCAAATGCCTTCACGTTTTGGTCAGATAACCCCTTGAACGTGGAACCTTCAAAAGTTTCATATATACTGATATATCAAAGTTTTCATCTTTCTGTGCGAGAGACAAGAACGTGGCATATGCCTAATATTCTGGCGCGTGAAGTCGATATCGGAAAGGATACCGCACAGGGGGAACGACAAAAGGTCCCCTACCCCTTGACTTGACCACCTGAACAACTTGTGTGAAGGTTGAACCCCCAAAAGTCGCCCCGTTTGGCTGCTTGAAATACATGTGCTACGTCTTGAGCGTAATGGGTGTAGCACATTGCCCCCGTGTATTTCTAGCGGTCAAACAAGTTATTTCAGGTTGGAACCTTCACAAAAGTTGTTCGGCAGGTCAAGGGCTACATCCAAAATGCAGCCAATTCTGACAGGGGATTATTGGCCGTGGCCTTTGTGCAGTATCCTTTTTTGTTTTTCCATTTCCGGAATGCCAATATGTTAAATTGTGACGTTAAGGATAAATTCATTGTATTAACACGCGTATTTGAAATATTCACATATAAATTGGAGAGACTTGATCGCCATTACATTTCCGACAAGATAGAGTGCTTTCTCAAACAACCAAGCTGAACTTACAAGGGATAAGGCACCACCAAGTAATAACGACATTTTCAGTATTACGTTCTTCATTCGCTCTTACGATACCCCACACCTACTCCAAGGATTTTATATCAAGTCTTCGATATTACTCATGATTAGAGTCCGTGCCCTTGACATGTACCATGTGATATGTTCTGCGTCATGCACGTGATTACCATTAAGCATTCTTTGCAATTAGTAAACGTTAAATAATTTACAATAATTTACACCCAATATTTATCCAAGTTCTCTATTGATTACCATATTTTAGAAAGAAAGTCAAAAGTGGGACAATCATTCCTTGTTTCTGGACTTTGCGTGGTATTTTGCCTTTACTTTAGCCAAAACTGAAGATAAGAGTGGAACTATTTGGCATTTTATATGTTGTTTTCGACTCTGAGCTCGCCTGAAAACATTAATAGGATTTCGTCCAACGTTTGCCACACAGCAATCCCAGATTACATGGCTTATGGCACCTGTCAAATTAGCATTCTGTTCCACAAAATTCTTCAATTCTCAAACCATAGAAGGTAAACCAATAAATTAAAACACTTATTAAAGTCTACTATACATAGTGCGGCATTAACACAAGAAGCAGTAACAACAATAAGGAAGATACTACGTTTTATGTGTCTCTTCTCTCTTCTGTTCTATTCTGTATTCTTAACTACAATTTGGGTTCCTGACAAGAAAACAAGACACAAATTCTGAGTGAAATCACGTGCTGGATTCTCTGTACAACCAGTTGCAGTTGTTGCAACACATAAAAGCACACTTGGGTGCCTAACCGACACAATATTCTTTCCCCGAAAACCATGAGTGGCACAGCTGAGACAGCTTAATTGAACTAAGGAATAAGAAAACAAATTATAGAACAATGATCTAGTTGACTCTAAACAACTTTTTCTTGATTTCTAAACACAGAAATCAAAATGTCTCAATTCTTTATTCCAGCTAATGATTCTAGGAATTTCGTGAATACAACTACTGAAACAAATTGCCCAAAAGATGGTCTAATTTACCTAATTTCCTGTCTACTAAATATGTATACGATTTCTCAATGGAACTGTTTGTCTTATCCAACGCTCTAATTATTTGAATCCATTAAAGTTAAAGTACATCTAAAGAAGCACACTTTCATTTCCGTAACACTCGGCGACAATTTTGTTTCTCCGAAACCAGGAATTAATATATGTTCAATTCCTGTTCTTGTTCAATTCCTTGTAAGGTTCCGATCGGGTCGGGTAATCCGCCTACGTCGGCATTATATCATTATTATTTGAAAGTGAACCCAAATCTGGCGCGAGTCGTCAAAGCAAGACTCAGGAGAGTCC